>NDXB01003719.1:127368-151037 GCA_002631895.1 Agapornis roseicollis | reverse complement strand
TAGTGGCTTATTTTTTAAAAATTGGGGGGGGGGGGGAGGTTTGTTATTTTATGATGTTTTTTCAGTGCTCTTTCCCTTCGGGCAGAAAGCTGCTCCCTTTTCGTCACAGCCTCGATAATGAATTGCAGTGTACAAAGCCGGTCATACAATACGCAGCGGCGGCAGCGCGGAGCGAGAATCTTTGGGAAGAGTTTCCATAGAAACATTGACGTCCTCCTGGCGAACAGGACACCGAGTTCCTTCAATGGGAGGTATGGGGTTTTAAAGGAGCAGTGAGGTGGCGGGAAGCCAATCCAGCAGAGCTATGACTCTGCATCTCCCAGCTGAATGGGGGGTGAAGGGGGGCTTGAGCTGGTGGGATCAAGAAAAGACATAAAATAACCCAATTACCCTCACATTAGCAAAATGTCGGATTTGACGGCTGCTGCGCGAGTGGTGCTGTGCATAGGCTGGTAAATAATTAAACTGCTGACCGCAGAGTGCAGTCACAACCCATAAATCCTCCAGGCTGTGAAGTAGCAGCTTCTAAAAAACCTTGTCAGGTTTTGTCACAGGCTCCATCCCCAGAAGCCTTAAACTCAGCACAAATGGGCATGACGCAGGCATAAAGCTCCCAGGATGAGCAAGGTTGCACCCCGGCGATGTGTGCCCTCCCCTCCCCTGCTTGTCTTGGAACGAGACAAGTGTTTTGCTAGTGTTCCAGCTCTGTGTTTTAAATAGCCTCGTGTCTACCCAGCTCAATAGTGGCAGAGCAGCCCTGTCTGGAAGAGGCTGTTTCTAGAAGGAAAACAGTCAGAGGAAATGTTTTTGCCAGAAACGTTGGAAATCATACAAAACAAAAAGGGAGCGTGCACAAGAATTCACCGCCGAGCGCTGCCGGGTGTGTTTGTTCAGGCTCACAACATGCTTTGTTTCAGAGCCATCCCCAGATCAGATTAATGAAGGTGACAGACGTCCCTTCTCAGAATGTGTGTGACCCATCCCAGGGCCATGTTTGATGTCCAGGGACATGAGCTGGAGCCTTCCCACTGGCTGCAGGGGCTTTGGCTCCAGACCCAGGAGTCTGAAGGAGCAAGCAGCCATCTGACCCAACCTGGTTGCTCTCAGCCTTCATGGCTTCCTCCAGCTCTTTGACTCCAAGCTGGATATCTCTACCACAATTCAGACAACTCTGCAGTCCAGTACATCTCACTTAGGGTCTTATGTGGATGACCATCCCAATTACCCAAGCATCTTCCCATGGTGAGTTGCACGAGGTTAGAGCTCTTCCTCTATGTCTCCCCAGCACTGATATTGCAGGGGTGACTCGCTATGTGACCAGAAAACCCCTGTGGTATGTGATTTGCTTTGTGAAGGTGAGCAGGAGGTTGAGTGTGCTCCAAGTGAGGAGCTTGGGGGGAGCTTTGCTACCTGCAGGAGCTGGTGCCATGGTCTTCATCCTGCCTTATCCTCTCTGCTTTTGTTATTAGAAAGTATCTTGCAGCTTTGCATACTTCTAGGTTTTGTGTGTACAGCTTAAAGTCTCTCCAGAGTGAGAGACTTTTTATTTAGCAGGAAATACAAAGCATCCACAACCCCATTATGGTTTAATGGGAGCCTCAGGTACTCTGTAGCTTCTGTAATCTTCAACTACACACCAAAGGCAAACTCCTCTTGTGTGGATGCTGACCTTAATCACTTGGCCTTTGCAATGCTCAGAAAATGTGGCTATTTATACTGCTGTTATTGCAGTACTGGAAACTCTGTGCTGGAAGCTAAATTATTTCAAATCTATATGGTTATGATGTTACACGAAGTTCTGGCTTATCACCTCATAACAAAACCATCAATTCTGTGGGCTTCAGGTAAGACTCGGATACAGGATATGGAATTGATCTATTTGGAGAATGTTTGCATGGAGATTATTTTGGTTAAACCTGTTCAGCAAGATTCATTGTAGACACAGAAAAACAGTCAGCAAGTCAGGGGACCTCAAGGCAGTGTCTTGAGTTTTAGGGACTTACTTGGATTGTTTCAGAAGATGATGGCAGGAATTACTTTCAAGGGAACAGGAAGAGAGGGACAGAAGGATGTCCACCTTCCTCAGCAGTACTATCTCTTTTCATCTGTTAGTCTCAAAGTGCTCTGCTACTGTATAAAAAATACTTTATCCTGTCTTGCAGATGCAGAAATCAGGAAAGCCATTTTATTTGAGCTCTTTGTCCTTATTTACAACCTAGGTGAATGTGAAGGCTCATTAATTCTTTCTTGATTAACATCACTTTATAAGGTGTTCAGCTAGCACGGGGATGAACTCCATTTCAGTACCCAGGCAGGCCGGATTTTCATGCTCCAGGAAGGGCAGACGACAAACCTGACCCACACACCCACCATGATAAGGCTGCTGGGTCAGAGGTGGGGCTGGGGACAACGCCTGGTGCTGCCACCCTGAGAAGCAGGGGCTGAGGTGTGCCCAGTGCCTTGCTGCCCAACCTCGCTCACAGCACACAAGGCTCTTGTTTGGGCATGGACCTATTTGTACACGCTCAAAAAGAGAGCCCTTAATTATACTGAATTAAGAAGAAATAGAATTAAAGCAGGGGGCCACGCTGGGTTGGCTGCAGTTGTACCCTCCAAGCACTTTGACATGGTATTTCTGCAAGAGTGAGCGCTAAGTGGAATTATCTACTTGAGTGATATTAAACTGGCACACCACAGCAGCCCAAAATTTCTTCTAAACCAAAACTTATTACAGCCCCTCCTTTGCCAGAGGTGCTTTTCCTTCCAGATTATCCGCAGAACAGTGGAGCTGGGTCTGCATTCTTTATTCGTGAGGCGCTTTTAACCAATACAAAGGCATTGCTCCCTTCAAGCTGCTTATGAGGCCCTTGGCTGAGCAAACCCTCTTTAGAGACACTTAATTGAGGAAAACTCATCATGGAATAACAAATAACTCCCATTAAGGGCAGATTTATCTGCAAGCTGAAGGGAACAGGGGCTGTAAGGAACCATGCACCTTGCTAAGGGGCTACAGCGATGACTCAGTGAATCCGAGCAGGCTCATGCTTAGCCAAGGGATGCTACAAATATTTCTGCATATTTCTTAAAACTCATTTTTGACTTAAAAAGTAAGAAGAGAGCCAGTTCCCTTTCCATGTATCTTGTAGTCAAGAGCTGCTGAACACATTATAGATGTTGATATCCAGGTGGCTCTGTTTAGATGAAGCACTGGTATCCTGCTCTCTAGCTGAATCAGGAAAGTCTGTCTTTGCACCTGAGCCCACATGACCGTTCCCTTTAGGTGGAGCTTCTGGAAAACTGCAGCCGTGGGTAACTGCAGCCAGCAAACAGTTTGCAAATCCACCCCACAATCCCACTCCTTCTCCTGGACCAGAGCCTGTGCAAACAGCAAAGAAATGGTATTCTCTGCGATATTTTGTTTGAGCTTTCCTTCCAGCAGATCCTGCTTCTTTTTCACATCAGCTCCTCTTCTGAATCTAGGACGCGGGAGATGCTCAATCCTGCCTTCTGGGCTCTGCTCCATCAGCTTTGCAACGTTTTTGTGATACACCAGTAATCGCAAGCTGCTCGTGTTAGATGGCACGCTATCAGCAAGCTTTTCCAAAGGGTTCTCACTCTTTGATTGCTCCTTGTACTAGCAGAAAACAAAAGTATCTCTTTCAACAGTGAATTCCCATTTTATCCTTCATAATGGTGGTGGGTTTCTATGCCTCAGACATGACACAAACCCATTGCAGGAGCCATTTTGAGCACCCAAATTTCCTATAAACAGCTGAAGTGAGGAAGGAGCCCATTGCTTCAAACATTGTGATGAAAGTGGAGAGCCTGTACTACAGAATAACAAAAAAGGAAGAACAGACTTAGTTAAAGATGGGAATTTGATACCAAAAATTAAGCATGGCCATAACAATTACAGCCATCTAGTGGGCAAAAGTTGCTTTTCCTAAATAAAAATAGTATTGATATTCAATAAGTAAGGTACTTGGAAATGAAAGAGGGAGGAGGGCGTTTGTACTCTTGTGGGGTTTTCAGGAATACATAAAATCTTCAATATTCTCCTTCTTGCATTGTAGTCTGCAAATACTTGGAAAAATGGATCTCATCTGGTGCTACTGTTTTAATGAAGGACTTGCTAGGAATATTCAATGAAGTACATTGCTGTTGAAGGGCCAGGACTTGGTTAACAGAGATTTCCTTTCTCCAAATGGTTCTTACATTTTAAAGCTAGATAGATGACAACACGAGCTTTAAGTTAAGTAGACAGCAACAAATCAACAAGCTTCACATTGATTAAGGATCTCTTTCTTCAGACGCTTTGTATGTATTCTTTTGGCTCTTGATGTCATCCATCATTTCAGGCTCCTCAGGCTTCTCAGGGTATTTCATGTTCGATAGGATCTCTAGTGAGTTTCTACTGAAAAAGCAAATTGGAAAGAAAGCATTTCATCTAAATCTTTGCATATCAAAAGGAAGAAAAAGTACATCCCTTTCTTTATCTTACTTTTATATGGAGCATATGGGCTGAAATTATGAACTTCAGATCTGAATTCCAAAAACTCCGAAGCATTTTGATTTAGCCCATAATAAAACCTGCACTGGGATTTTGTAACAATGCTTTTTAATCCACCTCGGAGGAGGGAAAAGATTTTCTGTGAGAGGGTTTTGCTCTCTTAGAAGTTTTGGGGTTATTGTTTGGGTTTATTTTCTAAACTTAGTCATCTGCATTCAAGATTTTAAACCCATATTTTAAGAACATATTTACAGAACAAACAAACCTTCTCAGAATAATCCCCACAGGCTTTTGATCACATGCCTCAGAGTGGAAGAACAGGCTATAGGATCTCTTTACCCTACGACAAGAAATAACTGGCTGTGAATTTTGGAAATCCTCTTTGGCATGTGTTCAAGCCAGTATTAATGCAAACCGCCCCATGCCAATCTCCTGACTCATCCCGCACGGCAGCCCCTGACACTCATCCCATCCGTCGCCGGCCTTCCTAAGGAAGAAAACAAAGCAGCTCCTCCCTTCCTTCCTGCGAGCTCATGTGTTCAAACTGCGGCTGAACGGGGGTATCTTCTTTATTTCCAAGTATTTAACTTGGTGTCTGATGTGTGGATCTCGAAGGGGAGTTTGTCACTGTATAATTCATCTCGACTTTAAGGGCGCAGAGCAACTCATGGTGCATCTTTCTGCCAGCCCTAGTTTCATGTTCAGGGCATGAGACTCAATTTGCAGCAAGTATGTTACATTTTCTTTGCACCTCTGGTGCAAATCTCTCTGAAGACAGCTATATGTCAAATATAGCATCATGTTGCTTCAAAATCCTATATATATATGTATATATAGGACTCAATGATCTTTATGGGTCCCTTCCAACTCAAGATATTCTATGATATACGTAATTTCTATATTATTTACATAGTGTATAAATATCCAAGTAACCATTATCCATATGCAGGCAATGTTTGCAAAGGAAAATGCTGTTTAAATACCCCAGTCCTGCAGAATCTTGTGTGTTGGATTAAATCTTGGCCCACACTCGTTTGTGCTAATTCCAGGAGGGTTTTTCCCTCATCCTATAGGTGAGAGGTGAGGAGTAAAGGGCAGGGGTTCAGCTGCTCTATCTGTGAATTTCTTGACCTCTGACAGTTTGGGTTTTTTTTTAATCACAGCCTTTTCCAAGCATAGGCTGTGCAGTAAAACATGCCATATAAAATCTCTGATAGATACAGAGCTAGATTTGTGATGCAGTTACTGGTATTTCATTAACCTTTATCTTGACAAGTGGAAATAACACGCTGTGATTCAGGGTAAATTTTCACTTGCAGAGAAAAATGGTGCCAAAGGAAAGCAAATGGGCTCGAAATTAATAAACACAAATCTCAATAGCAAAATTCAGATTCCAGCTGGACATGGCCCCTGGTGCATGTTTTGGACATGTTGGGCTGTTGTGATGATGGTCTGGGGGTACAACAGAGCTGCAGCTTGCACATTGCTGAGGAACCCATAGGCAACCACAGCCAGCATTGGGAACAGGGGTGGTCACCTCCAGGCTTCCTCCCTTGCTGTTTCCATCCAGATGAAGATACCGGCCTCAAGGATTGTCCAGCCCGCCTTAGGCTGTGGTTCCTCCATGCTGCGTTGGTCTATGGCCCCATGTTCCCACTAGGCTCAGAAGCAAGACTCTTCTTGCTCTGCAAAAAGGCTTCTCATACTCATGATCCAGAGCATGTGGATATGCAACCACTGAAACCCCAGGGAAAACCATTTCTAGGAGGGCCTGAGCTAAATAAAGCCTCTCTTAGACTGCAGACTCACTGGTGGCCAGCAGAGTCCCCCAGAGGAGACAACAGAGCTGGTGAGTAATAAGGATAACTGATGTTTTTTCCAAGCTGAAACCAACCTGACTCACCACTATTTTGTTTCTTTTATTGTTGTGTTGCTCTGATGCCAGACAGCAGATCTCAGTTATTAACCCCAGCATTTTATCACCATATAACAGGAGAAAGTGCCCACTGAAATACTTCCAAACTAAATCAGTAGGAGGGAGAGAAAGAAAAGCAAAGCTGCTTGCTCCCTGCTGGCCTGTAATTCGGGGCTGAAAACCTCCAGTGCTCTGCTCCCAACTAAGCACCTTCGCTCACCCATGGTGGCATATTTTCCAGCTGGCCTTGCCTTGTAAGCTTAGGTTTATAAATAGTCAACACCAGCTAGTTGTCCAAATAAGAGATCTGCTTAGAGCACATGTTCCTGGACCCCTCGTGCTTCGGGGAGTGCTCACTGCCGGCTGGGGCAGCTCATATTCATTCAGCAGCTTTCCATTGAGATACTGATCTGAGGCTGCAGGAGAGCAAAACTTGCCATCAGAAAATGAGCAGGAACAGGCAGATGTACCATGGGTATGGCCAAAGCCACCCCTGCCCTATTCACCCTGGCCATGCTGTCCTCCAATGAGCTACACAACCCTGTACAACCAGCTCCTGCTTCTCTCTTAGATGAAGTCAGGATCTATTCCTGGGCAGGACTGCCATGGAAAATGTCTCTCTGGAGCTGGTGTCTGCCAGGGATAATGTCCCTCTCAAGCCAGTATCTAGCACAGGATAAGATTCCTACTGTCTGTGATACACAGACTCTTGAGGCTTTTGCAACATCCTTGGTGTTGCTGGTGCAGGGAGCAGTCATACCCACCATCATATCTGCAAAGCAGAAGATACTCCAAGGAGTTTAATAAAATATCAGGGTCTGGATCTGGCAACATCAATGGAGGCAGAATTATTCCCAGGTCTAGAGAGAAAAGTACAAACAAAGAGAACCTAGATGTTAAAGAGACAAAAGCTGGATGGGAGATCAATGCAGAAAAGCTCTGTGAAAGGTCTGGAGTTTAATGAGGGATGAGTAGGATGGGACTTGGCATAGATCAAAGTTATTAGGAACAGCAGAGAAGAACACGAGATGCAGATAGTGAGAGGGGAGAGAGAACAGCTGGAGTAGAAGGCCTGGAGGAAAGTGAGTAGAGGATTTTTGCAGCTTGGATGCTGCAGAGGACCAGGCATGGTGGTCACCCCTTAGGACAGGCATCCCCACTGCTCCCAGCCTCTGTGCTGGGCCATTGTGGAGGCAACTGCTCTGGGTTTGGTTTGGTTGTTTTAAAGCCCAGATGGGTTCAGCAGTGGCAGCTCTAACTTCAGCCCAAAGCTTCAGGCCTCTGAGCATCCCAACAGATCACATCTTGGCTTGGGAAGACATGCCTGGCATGTTGGTCAGTGTTGTCTCCTGAAATGAATCATCATCCGTTCTGGAGAACTATGCCTGAGTATTAGGGCAATTATTGCTTTCTTCCAGCTTTGGCTGTGTAAAAATGCACTGCTTCTCTTCATGAGAAATTCTCATCTCGTTCTGTCAGTCATCCCATCTCAGCAGGGACAAAAATCCCCAAGCCCTGTCATATCAGAAAATGAGAAAATTATCAATATCTAAAGCGTATGTGAAAAACGAGAGCTCGTTCTCCATTGGGCAGAATGGATCTTGGTTGTAAAGTCTTATAAATGTTAGCAGCTTCTCAGACATTCAAAAATGTTAATGATCCTCCAGTACGAAAATAGCTTCCCATAGAGTTCTCCATATTTAAAATACTGTCTTGCCCTCTGCAACCATCTAGAAGACTCTCGTAGCTGAATGGTTCCATACATCGCTTTATGTATTCTGAAAGCAGAGTCAGGATTAGTATATTCATGCAGACACAACAGGCTCTGATGATTGCCTGAGTATCTGGAGCTAGGATCAAGCTTCAGAGCCTGAAATCAGCTTAATAAATACTATCAGCTTCCAGTGAGCGTAGGAATAGAACAAAATCTGTCAATAGCTGTAGCTCTGAATAGGAATCCTTGAGAAAAATATATATCTCCCTCTTTCATCTTTGTGCTGGCCTCATTACACTGCCTTGGGGAGAGAGCAGGGACTCAAGAGGTGACAGTCCCAAGCCCTGCAGCAAGAGGGTCCCTGCTTGCCCAGGAATGACCCCCCCCTTCAGTCATAGGGGTGTCTGAGCCACTCCTGGGGTCCTCTTTCCCCTGAAGAGCAGCAGCTGACTGCCCTCTCCCACAGCCAGACATAGATCCTTGTGCTGTCCAGGGGCTCGTGCTGTTGTTTCCTCCAAAACAGTTGATTTTGGAGACAGGTCCCCATGGGAAACCTGGTGCAGCTCCTCAGTTGCCTGCAGACTCCAGCAGACCTCCCTCCTTTGGCTGCACGCAACTCCTGTCCTGGTGCCTTGGGCTGGAACTCATAAACATGCACCTCCAGATGCTTCAGCACAGCCCGGAGCAGCCAAAGCTGCCACATGCCAGAGGTCTTAATCACATCCCCAGGCGTGCAGAAGAGTGGATTTATTCAGATCTAACCCTTGTTAATGCTACCTGAAATGACAGGTTTGAGCCTTGGCACCTGTGAAGCTGGCTGGCTTGGGCATGAGTGGAGGAACACAGAGGAACTCGCTGCTTCTACAGCACTCCTGTGGTAAGACTCACAATTACATTTGAATCTGTTGTGCTGTCTTCCTCTGCAAACATCTGTCCCTTTTGCTTTTAGGAGCCATTAATTGCTTTATTTCCCTATCAGATTAGTTTGTTCCTCTCACTGTAGCTTTGGGCTTCTGCAGCTGAATGGGACCCAGGAGACTTGAGGATCAGGACTGAAGACATGGTACAACACTAAAAGGGCAGCTGGCGCTTAGCAGACACCACAAACCACTTAAAATGTCTTTTGTTTATTAGCTATTGTTCAGTTAAATATAGTACCTGTAGCTTGAACAATGGGCAATGGCAGAGTACGTGCTTTTTTGTGCAGTTATGGGCTATTACTGAGCACCGAGGTGCAGCTTTAACACCGGAGGCCAGAGGCAAAGTACAGCACTTTGCCTGGAAAGCCTTGGTAATGCCATTATAACCAGCCCATTAGCAGAGCCACCGAGGGGAGGACAGAACTGATGTTTATTGCCTTTCTGTGAGCCCACAGGGTGGTGAAGGTTATTTAAACAGCTTTGTGCAGGGAAAGGTGGATGTCAGCAGGGATCTAAGCTTTCAAGCCATGGGATGGGAGAGGGAGCTGTGGGAATGCTGCTCCCGTAGAGAGGTCCAGGGCACCCTGGATGGACCACCCACTCTGAGTCCTCTTCCTCCTATGCCAAGGTGCTCCAGATGCCAAGGAGAGCTTTTCTAACCTCCTTTGAGTCAGGAAGGTGATTTCTGGGATGGCTGAGCTGGAAGTAAGGGCTCTGCTGCCCCTGACCTGCTGGGACTCCAGTCCCATCCCAGCTCAGCATCACTTCATGATCCCTCTGTTCTTCATGGACAAGAAATGGGGCGTTTTCAGACACTTTAGCAAGTGCTTTCTCAACACTTGTGGTAGGATTCCAAAAGCAGTTACTGTTTGCATCCATCAATCCAGTGCTTTTTGGACGCACCAAGTGAACAAAATGTGAATTATTATTGCTTTTTTCCATTAATTTCCCCTGTTCTGAAGCTGAATGGAGTTTTCCGATCTAATTAGCCCTCTTTTTCCCAAACAAATATAATGGCTTTGAAAAATTGCTTGTACTTTTATACATTTGACATCTGGTTTTGATAAAAAACCTGAAACTTTCTAACTGCTACTTGCGGTCTGGAGGAAGGGAGGGTGATATTTAGTACATGATCTTTGCCCTCATTTTGAAGAAAAAAACCCCAAACCATCAATTCTGCTGCTGGCAACTGCAAAAGCAGTTAGGCTGAGCTCTCTTTTAAGTGAACAAACACTTATGGATCTATTTATACCTGCCCTGAAGCAGACTACCGTAGGTGGAAATGCTGTAATTATTTCCTTTCCCTGCTTTCCACTGTCCTGTACAGATCTCCTGGAGCTGCTTGTTAACAACTAAAGCTGTACATGGTGAAATTAAAACAAGCCCATATTAATAACCACACCAATTTGACTAGAAATGACTAAAACTGGCTGTAACAAAGGTGAGATAAGCTTGAGGGCTGCTAAGAGACAGCTTTTGTTGCTTAGCCCCATCTATCTAAGAAGGCTGAGAATTACAAATGATGATCATGGCTGGCAGCTGAGGGGGACAGGGACCTGATCCATAGTGATGGGGAGATGCAATAACAAATATCCTGTGTTCCTTTTTCTATCGGTGCACATTTTCAATCTAATTCCCCTTCCTAAAGAGTCCCTCTCTTTTGCTATCATCCTACTCTTCTCCCTCCCCCTTCTCCCTTGGTTTGTCTCTCAGAGCAGATGATCTCTACCCCTCCCCAGGTTAACTCTAGTTTCAGTATCAAAGATCATTTAAGCTGAAAATAGCTTTTACTGAGTCCATGTTACAACCCAGGGGTGTCTGGTCACCAGATAGGATCTCCAGCTGCCTCTCAGACGGCCTGTCAGAGGGTTATCTGCGTTCCGGTACTCTCAGTACTATGGCCACAAGCCATTACGCTTCATTGCAATTCAGAAGGGTCGTGGACTCAATTACAGCTGATTATGGACCAGGTAGGAGGAGCTGATGGAACAGGGGAAAGAAATTCATTAACATTCAGCAGGGCAGCCTGTTCTGTAAGGAGAGTTTTCACTTTCATGGAAAGGAATAGGATTTAAGTGACCATAAATTTTTATCACTCTCTGTTGGTACAGATTATTAGGAAATGGCTAGTGTTAATATTTACTATTGCCTTCTGGGGTACAGAGTCCAAATTACTCAGTTATGAAAATAAGCCCTAGACTGTTTGGAAGTATGAAATGTTGCCCAAGTATGAAGTCATGATGCTTCTGGAGCAAGAGGATGGATGTGCTATAAATCTCTTGCAGCACAAGGGAATGGCACCTGTGAATTGCGAACAGAAGGTGTATCTGCAGCAGAAGTTAGATGTGCTCAGTATTTTAGTGGCCCCCTAAATGTATATGAGCATCTTTACTTCGGGAAGATTAAGCATATCTAGGAGAGTGGCGGAGGGAAGGAACAATGAACTGGCTATGAGAAGAGCTACAACGAGTCCCCAAGGAGAGTCCTAGTAGAGATTTCAAAATCCTCACTACACTTGAAAAGTAAATAGACTGTCTTGATGGCAGGAGATGCAAAAAAGGTAGCAATTCAGTGAAGTTTTACTGCAGTATATTTTGGAAGATCTGCCAGATGGCTGGCAGCAAGACTCTTAAAATCTGACTTTTTTTCCCAAGCCAGCTATATTGTCATCCATCAGGCAGTCACTTTGGACTGACATTGCAGAGCATGGCTGTCTCCTTTACGTTTGCCTTGCTCCTGTTTATTTCTAGCTGATTTATTTATATCTGGAACTGATACAAGTGGCATGATTTCTTTGTTTCATTAAAAGATTCCTTGATCTAAACTTTAAAAGATTTGTCTTTGGAGAGATCAAAGTCAACCAAGTGTATGTCTGGCACCCCTGGGTTCTTCTGATATCCCAGTCTTCAAGTAAATCTGGAAAAGGCGTTTTGTTGCAGAGTAGTAAACTGTGGTGACTCGGTTAAAGTAGACCTGGCCACTGAGCTCTTGCATACTAAACCCTATCATCCAGGCTTCTTAATTATTGTTTTCTAAGAGGTGAGACAGTGTTGACAGAGCTTGCACTGTCAAACACAAGTCAAGGTAAAGCCCAGTGGCAACTGCAAGCATGGAAAATTACTTCCCACTGCCCAGCAACTCACAGTCAAGCAAGTAAAATACGATTAGCACAGCTGAGCGGAGGCATTGTCAGGGTGCTAACCTAGGAGCCAAGCACTCCTAAACCCCATCTGTCACGACCTGTTGCGTGCTCCTGGGAAAACTGCATGCAGCCAGATCTTTAAAAGAGGCTATTAATTCTGGGTACCTTATTTATTAATTCTGAGGGGTGAATCTCCATGTCCCCTGATTTCTAGACCCAGCGGTGGCATGCTGTGACCAGGACAAAGCTCTCATCCCTTTCTATTGCTGGAGGGCCAGTGGAAGCTGTTTCTTCCCATCTTAGTTCAATTACTCCTAGAATTAGCACTTTTCAAGTAATCTTCTCAAGCTCTGCTCCCTGTTACCCGCCAGAGCCATTGAAATGGTGTTTGTGGTGCTTTGAAGAAGTAAAGCTGAATAGAACTGCTGAGTGTTATTGTGGATGGTTGGAGTATGTCCTGGATATGAATCATCTTGCTCTTTCTGACCTACTGTCCTAATTGAGAGTCATTTATTCTTTAGATGCTCGTCACTGTCTGGGCCATACCTTTGTGCAATGAAGCAGCAGCCTGGAGCTGCAGGTGATTGCCCAGCTCCCTCATTATGTGACAAATTAAAGGGGATTTAGTAAACTGACATGCTGAATCATGGATCCTCCCCAAACGTGACCCCAAATCCCTGCCCCTTTGTTTTGCTGTTTTCTGTGGCAGGGTCAGGCCAGGACATGGCTTTCCTGATGGCTATATGAATTTTACTGCTGGGTATGTCCCAGTAAAATCAGCAGCCTTAGAACAGGGATTCTGTGGAAGCTTTTTTTTTTTTTGTCAGCACCTTTACCTCATTAGTTATAGATTAGAGCACAAGCTTCAGGGCAGGACCAGCACAGTTGCTCCTGTTTGATTACACGAGCATTAGGGCTGCTTCAAAAACCTTTTGTCGCCTTGAGGATCAGTAACAAGATATGTTCCAGCCTTGTTTATCCAGCACGTTTAAGAACTGTACTCTTCCCCAACCATCTTCTACTTTCTTTTATTTATTAAGGGGGAACTGATTGCTGATTCAAGACCCCCGTGGTGAAAGTCTGCCTGGCCACATCACTTTAAAGACTCTCTATTCGAGGGCTTATCTTCAACTGCAGAATTAACTCAAGGCTCTCAGTTAAAGGTCCCCTGCCTCCCTGCTCTGCCCACACTCCTCCCAGCAGCCTAAAGGTAAATTGCAGCTGAGCAACCCACCAGCTGCCACAGATGAGTTTAAATGCTGAAGTTGCCAGCACTGCTGCAGTGATGCAACTATAGGTACACATTGCTTGCTCCATGCTGCAAATCCCATGGTGCCTCCTTCCAGCCTTTCCAGTGATGTTCTTCCTTTGTCATGTAAGCACTTCCCTGATTCAGCTGAATGGGAGACATTAATATTCCCATTGTCCCAGGTGGATGTCCCTTGGACAGGCTAGTGTGAAGCACTTAGGAAGAACAATTTGGATAGGAATATTGAACTCAAATGTCTGGTTTTTTCCCTTTTGAAAACACTTCCTGTAATAGAGGTGACAGAAAGCTGTCAAATGCAACCTGGGCCAGGAGTAAGGAGCAACCCCCAACCCATCATGGGAAGCCATGGACGTTTTTATGCATTTTGATGCTACTTTTCAAGGGTTCAGTCTTTTTCATTCTCTTAGGGCACGTTGCTTTCTTCATCATTGGAGCTTCCTCTCTTCTTTACATTATGTCTTTTAAATGTGCCTGCATTCTGTAAAGTTACATTGCAAAACCCACCTTTGTGCAGATCAACAGGCAGAGACCAGATCCTTAATCCTGACCAGATTCTGACCCACAATTCACCCCTCCATGCTATATTTCTGGTGGGTTTTTTAAAACCAGTTTTATTCTTCTACGTTAGGGGTTCATTTGTCTCTGGAGATACACTCCAACTGAGTTTCTCTTTACTCTGTGGAAGAAAGTACTTGGAGAAAAGTTGATTCAACTTGGAGGAGAACTTCTAGGTAACAGATGCCCAGTCTTCCAGTGGGAAGGAACAACTGCATTATTACCTCTCCATAGTTAGATACAAATGAGATTTACCGTCTTCAGGGCAAGGCAGGTATGAGTTATGACCATACAGAAAAGGTTAAAGATCCTGGTAAGGAACAAGGCTGGGTTGTGCAGAGACAAGTCCTTTTGGAGAACCCAAGCCTGATAGTGACTGCAAAAGGTTCTCTTCATTTCTGAGTTATTACCTGATACGAAACCAGTCTCGTGTACAAAGGAAACAAATTTCAGTCTCTTCCCTCCCTGATTTTCAACAGCTACTAAAGGAATGCGTCAGTCAGCAAGAAAGGAGGTGTTCATAGCTAGCTGGACACTAGTTGTGCCACTTCCATGACTGGTTTCACTCCCAGATCCTCCAGATCAGGGCTGGCATCTTCTGCACATCCTTACGGGTGGGATTGCTGGTTTATAGTTATTGTTTTCCCAATTATTTAGGTCGTAGCCCTTCTTCCACTGTTTTTTTTACTACCTGAGTGACAGTCAGAACAGAGATTACCCAAAGGCACAAGTGCTGGTTTGTCCTATTGCCACAGTCAGCTAAATTTGAGCTCTCTGCCCAGTATCCATGGCTCGGTTCACCTCAGATCTCTGGCACTGCTTCTTCAAATTGCCCTTCTTCCACTTACATTTCAAAACCTGAAAACTGTTGTGGGTTTAAAGAGAGTCACATAGTTACCTCCCGATGGAGCTTTGTGATCTGAGGCCATTTTCAAGAAGATAACACTATTTCTATCTAAAATACTCAGGGCTGTGTTTTCCTGCTCGTGTCTGCAGGTGCTTTTATTAAGAGTGCTACGAGCAGTGTCATGTATGTATGCAGCCTCAGATTCGACTGAAATGAAGTGGTGAGAATTTATGGAAAAGCATTTTGTGAGAAAAAGCATTCACAGCTATGTAGCCTTAGAAACTAGAGAGGTAGAGCTGGAGCTCAGAGAGTGCCTATGAATATGGAGAGCAGGAGTTGGAATAATCACAAGGAAAACAACTGCACCAGGAGGGATGAAAGATGACAGTTTCAGCAGAAAATTCATCAAGATAACGAAGCAGGGGGGAGATGTCTTGTGGCAGCAGCTGGATTTGTAGCATCCAGCCTCAGACAGGAGCATGAAACCGAAGTTTGCTTGGAGGGGAGGAAAAAATCAATCAGAAAATTGCACATAGAATTGTGAGGCTGTAGAGAGCTCCAAGACACCTGGAGCGCTGCACCATTTGCCCTAATCGGAGGGTGAGTCAGCACTCAATTATGTTCAGGCAATTTTATATTCAGTTTTCTCTGCGTTGGCGACGAAGCAATTTTGATAATATGGTCATATAGGAGAATCACCTTCTTTACAAATCCCAGCTACATTAGCTACAATGAAAAGTATGTCACTGAGTGCTCATTTCCCAGCGTCTAAGATAATAATCATGTGGGATCAAGAAGAAATCTCTTCTTCCCATTGCCAAAACCAAAGTAATCGTGCAACATGGCTGTTTTACCCCTTCTTCTGAAGTTGTTAGTTACGGCTGCTCTTGAGATTAGACAGATTCACTGCTGTGTGCAGCTACTGTCTGAAGGCTTGTGCATTAATAATAGCTTATGAGATAATAGCTCCTACTGGTTTGTGTATTCAAGAGAAAACATTATGTTATAATGAAGTGGGTTATATGCATGTTGGTATGTGGGGATTGCTCAGCCTGTCCATCACATAGTAAAGACTTGGGACCTGTGAAATAGAAGAACCTGTATTCCTTCCTGCTGTTGCTTTATCAGCAAGTCCCCAGAGCACTGCCCTGGGAGATATGAAGATGTGGCTCCAGGTTTACACAGCATTTTGCCATCAGTTCAGGGAAGAAGTTATGCTAATCTGACCTTTTGCTTAATCTTTTAAGGCACGTATTATATTATTTAGGAGTGATTATACCTTTACCTTGGAGCAATTACACCTTTAGGAATCAGAAGTTGTAGAGGAAATGAGTGATTTACTATGCTTTGAATCAACAATTTAAACTGAATGATCATTTCAATGCCAGTGACAGATTCAGTCTTCCATGAACTGCTCCTTACATGAACAGAACATAAACTGTTTAAAATCCACTTTGGGTGTCTCAGGAGCAAACACACAGCTTGGATCATCACTCCCTTCCACTATTCCTGTTGCCATGGCCTAATGGACTTTAACAAGAGTTGAATAAGGGCCAGATCTGGAGCACAGCAAACTTCAAAAGAAACTTCCATTGGCTTTTTTTTTCCCCCCCCAGGGATAATACCCTTAAAGATTCAGGGTCAAACCTTCAGCTGTCATAAGCTGGCATCTTTCCAGTCAACCAGCTCAGATCAGTCACTGGGTTCCTGTTCATCAGAAAAGAACCACCTGTGCTGTTTCATTAATATGAAGACAGTTTTCAATGATCTCCCTCTCATGACAATGATTTTCAGACTGCATTCATCAAGACACTGACATTTGAATGTATTTTATCTTGAACTCACCATCATCCGCACTATCACAGCCTGACAGCACAGCAGGTTAACTTGGTGCTTCTCAAATGAATGTTCTCAGACCCAGTATACATCTGTAACCTTTGGCTTTCCTAAACATTCTGCATATTTAGGAAAGCATGTTCTGGAAACCGCATTAGGAAAGCATAAGAAAGATATTCAGCATGCCATCCAGTAGTCTCTAACTAAACTCTCAAAAGTCCTCTTACTGATAAGAATAATACTGCAGAGAAGCAGAAGAAACTCAGTCAATGGCCACACGCTCCAGAAAAAAACAGACTGCTAATCCCCTGAAAGCTTAAAATACTGATGGTTTCTTCCTGAGCTCTGTTGTTCTTGGTTGCTTTAAGTTCTTAGTCAAGATCCAGGTGAGATCTAGGGATGGTAAAATCATATTTTGTTCTGGATTCTCTTGCAAAAGTTCAGGCATCTTCCCATTGCTTCTTTATAATTGACAATGTGGGAAATATCCTTCCACCCCTTTTCAGTCAAGATGTATCTACCTTGATTTCTGGAAAACGAGAGAGCAGTGAGGGGTTCATCTGATCCTTGTTCAGTGAAAAACAAGCCATTCCTGGGAGAGCCAAAGGGTGCGACTTTGAAACAGTGGCTTCAAGGACATCATGGCCAGCAAGACAAAGTAGTATTGGCTGGATCTTTGCCTAAATAAAGTTGAGTTTCCATTCATTTCAAAGGGAGCTCCCTGGTAATCCTCAGATTATCTTTCTTACCCTAACTGAAATGAACTAGCAGAACTTGTGTGTTTTTCAGGCGGTTTTGGTACATGGAGGCCCCTCCATTGCTCCTCCTTTCAGTTTAATCTGACTGCTTAAAAGTCATTTCCTCATGCTCAGTTTTTTCCCATTTAATATCTTTTTTTCACATTCAGAATCCCTCAGGGAAAAGACTGAACAGTTTTCCTGGATTTTCCCTCTCAGGAGAAAGATTTTCTCATCTTCCTGGAAAATGCTAAACACACAAAATTCTTCAGGAATTTCTTAGTGAAACTTTTCACGCTACCTCCATCTATCATAAATTGCAAAGGGCAAAAGAGCAGACCTTATCTTCAGTGCTTATTTTTGATGCCCATCACATAATTAAGGAGAGCAGTGTTTGCAGTTGAAAAAGCAGCTTTCTGTCTCTTTAAAACTTTTTATGAATCACTGTTTGGAATGAACACATTTGAAGCTGATTAACTAAGAAGTTACACAGCTATCAGCTAGGACAGTCCTACCCTCATGCTTTTATCCATCAGCAGGTACTGTGGAGCGAGCTGACATTAAACTGGCACAATCCCAGTGCAAAGGTGAACTCCAAGAAAAAAAGTATATTGAATTTTAATAAAACTTTCCTCAAAGGTCAGCCTCTCTAAAATCAATCTTTCTCCCTTCCTTTTTCCTCAGCCCATTTATTCATAGCTATAGAAAACTGTGATACTCATACTTCCCATTCATCCCCTTACAGTACCAATCTACCTGTGACCATTATTTCTCCCAGCATTTCTATTTAGGTGCTTTACTCCTCATTTCTCTCTTTTTACCCAGCCTTCTCTGTACCCCAGTCTCAAAATGACACTCATCAGGCCTCTCTTCCAGAACAGATCCTGCCTCAAACCAGCTTCAGGACTAAAAAACCCCTTATAACTTCATCCTTGAAGGTGGCTTAAACTCTGGGAGGAGCACAGCTTTGGTGCAAAGCCTTTATTAAAGTGTGTCAGGTTTCTCCTGTTTGTATTTTTCCTTCTTACCCAGCAGCTGCCTTCTGTGTCTTGCTCAGGACACCAGTAACGTTCGCCAAGTAAGCTATGACATTAGTAGCATGCCACTTAGGAGGGAATGGTGTCCTTGGGAGCTCAGATCCTGCAGATTGATCCCCTTTACTGATATAGACCCAGCAAAATATTATCATTTTATTTTATTTTTTCATCTTTTCTTTTTTCTTTCTTTTCCTTTTTTTCTTTTTCTTTTTTTTTTCCTTCCTCCCTTCCCCTCCCATTCTATTTTCTTCTTTCTTTTATCTTTCATCTTTTCACCTTTTTATCCTTTTCTCTTTTTTTCTCCTTTTTTCTCCCCTTCCCCTCCTTTCCCTTTCCTTTCCCCTTTTTTTTCCCTTCCCTTCCCTTCCCTTCCCTTCCCTTCCCCTTTTCTTTCCCTTCCCTTCCCTTCCCTTCCCTCCCCTCCCCTCCCCTTCCCCTTTCCTTTCCCTTCCCTTCCCTTCTTCCCTTCCCTTTCTATTTTCTCCTTTCATCTTTTCTCTTTCCATCTTTTCAACTCCTTTCTTTTCTTTTTTCTTCTTTCTTTTCTTTCTAATTTTCTTTTTCTTTTTACTTTTTTAACTAATTTTTGTACTTTTTTATTTATTTATTTTTAATTCATCACTCAATTCTAAGGCAATTCCAGCTTAGAAGGGTTTTTTTTTCAGTGTGCTGGCTGCACAGAGCTGTAGATACCCAGATCTGGAAACTACTTCTCAGTCCTTGGCATACAAGCTCTAGCTCTTGGTAGCCAAGTGTCTCAAATCTTGGCATCACCAGAGCCACCAACAGCAGAAGAACTGCTGGTGCTGGGGTTTGGCTTCGCCTGCCAAGCTGAGCTGTGTGGGGCAGGCCAGACCCAGAGCATCTCATGAGAATCCGTATATGAGCTTTCGGGCTTCCAGGACAGGACACATAGTGCTGGGCTGTCCACATAGTTACAGCCCCTCACTGTTGTACCCTCTGTCCTCTATTCTCCCCTTTCTACCGCAACACTTCCCTCCTTTCCCTTCACAGGCTATTTCTCTGCCTCTGTAGTGAGATTAACTGTACCTCTGTTAAGACCGACAGACATTTATCTGACTGCTAGTTCCCTCCCAGCCCCCCTTCCCGTCCTTTTCCCACATCCCCAGGACACTAATCCCATTCCTCAGCCCCCTGCACTGCAGCAGAACAAGTCTGGGCACAGCCTGGGTTGCTGTGGAGCCACAGAGCAGCTCACAGTGAGTTGCTGACTGTGGTTGTTTGACCTGGGGGTAGGAGTCTGCAAACAAGAGTTACGGCACACACATCCTGCCATGTGTGCATTTAACTTAGCATGTAATGCTGCACGCAGCAGTGCCTGCCAGCCAGCTGCTCCTGTGAGCAGGGAACTAACCATGTGCCCCCTTCACATAACTAGAGACAAGGTTGGAGCTCTCCTAGAAGATGACAGGAAAGGGTCCAGAGAAGAGCCACAAAGGTGATCCAAGGACTGGGAAGCCTTGTGAGCAAAGGCTGAAAGAACTGGGTTTGTTCAGCCTGAAGAAAAGAAGGTTCAGGGGGGACCTTATCACCATGTGCCAGTAGTTAAAGGGTGACTAAAGAAGACAGAGACTCCCTTTTTCCAAGGTGTCAAGTGGAAAAGATGAGGGGTAATGGGCACAAGTTATTCCTGGGGAGATTCCAACTGGATGCAAGAGGAAAATTTTTCACAATGAGAACAACCAGCCACTGGCATCACCTCCCCAGGAAGTGAGGGGTTCCCCAGCATTGGATATTGTTAAGATTCAGTTGGACAGGGTGCTGGGACATCTCATTTAGGTCGTTTTGCCTGCTAAGGGTTGGACCAGATGACCTTGGAGGTCCCTTCCAACCTGGTATTCTGTGATTCTGTGATGACAATACCCCATGAACTCCTCTGTTTCAGCTGAGTTCTGATCTTTGTTATTCTTTATTCCACCAAACCAATGTTATACACAAGCCAATTTTGTCGTTCCCATCTAAAAATGTCTTTGTGGTCAGAGAGCTCCTGAAGCTGGGCAACATCTGATGGGTACACACACCCTCTGTAATCTGCACTTACAGAAAAATCACTGCTGCAGCTGGTACAGTGAAATGTAAGAAAATCTTGCTGCATTTCAAAATCATTGTTAAGATACATGCTGGAGAGCAGCCATGCTTGGTTGCTCACACTGATAGATGAGGGGGAAAAGGAACATGCGTTAAAATCAGCAAATGGATAAAACTGGGCTAGAGAGGAATGAATACAATGGGGAAAACTTTCCATTTTTCCCAATTCAAAGCCCAGGCTCCCACGCTAATAGAACTGTGTTCCTAAATAGGAAAATGTTAAAAAGAGACTGTACTATATTTTGGAATGTACGTTACAAAGCTTTACATCCACCATCAGAATGAATCTCATATATTCTGTAAGGAACAGCAATGTTCACTTAGCAGAGAAGATAAAAAGGACAAAGACAGGTGGTGGAAATCGTGAGCCTTGCTTTTTACTGCTCTTAAACTCTTGTCCATGTTGACATAGATAAGTACAAATCTTCTTTTTAATTCCTTCAAACAACTTTAAAGGTTAATAATCTGTATTTTGGCTTTAGATATCTGTAAATAATGCTGATACATATTTTTTAAGAGTACTATTAATTGATGAACCAAACTGAGTTTGCTTTAGTAGACAAAAGAAGGTCCTCTTATAGAGACTATATATTATATATATGTATGTGTATATATATGTATATATAGTATACTATATACATGTATATATAGTATACTATATACATGTATATATAGTATATAGTCTCTGGACCATAGTGTAGGCACTATAGTCTCTACAAGGTCTTGCAGAAATGTAGTTCTTTGATGGTGCAGAGATCAGACTGCAGAGCCCATTGTTCAGTTAGTGGTGATGGCTGCCATGCTGCCCAAAATCACAGGACATGGCTATGAACAAGGGATGAGATCAAAACCCTTCTCATTTAACACAGATTAAGAAAGTCTTCTCACTCCTGTCTCTCTGCCATGCTCTGAAATACTTCTGTTGATTTGCTCTGCTATGGAGAAAAATGGCCAAGGTTTGTCAGGAAAGATGAGACTATATATATTTTTTTCCCTTTCTTTTAAGATTAATCTTTCAGTTGAATACAATTGGCACCATGAGTAAAGTTTTGCTGCTGAAGTTGTTATTTTGGATTGATTGCATTCTTAAAGATTTTTTTAGCAGGGAGGTTATTGCTGTGTATTAATCAAAAGGACTGAAAAGATACAGCATTTACTATCCTGACCTCTTTGGGGATCAAAAAGACAGTTGGGGTTTAGGTGCTAATCATTAACATCAGGTGCTAATGTTGGGTGCTAATAATTTAACATTATTACAGTTTGGCTACCTGCTGATGTGTTACATGTGAAACGTTCACTGCAGTCTAAAAGTCAGATCTACTTTTTGTTTTCAGGCAAATGATGATAAATTGGAACTATTGTATTAGTAGGCACAGGTTTGATTCTTGCTGACCTGAAGAGGTTATTCTTAGGGCAATCGCTTGTCTTTAACATTTAACCTCAGATTTGTTCAATAGCCTGCAATGTTAGCACTGACTGCATTAGACGCTTCCTTTACATAAGTACATCACCGTTCTTACAGCTTTAAAGGCTCCCACAGCTGCCTTGATTATGCATTAGCTCTGTATATTTAATTCCGTTCCTAATGCTTTTCATGTAGTGTCAAAGCCATTTAAAAGAGAGTCTCTGCTTCTACAACCTCCTTTATTTTTAGCAACTCAGCAGCACAAATTAGGTTTGTGAAGCTCTTCATGAAATCTCACCTGGAAACATTCACCTACGGTGTTGTGCAGCTTTCCCTACTTCAAAGGGAAACCTGGTGCTGCTGCTACCCCACTTAGAGCAGGACTGAGCACCGGGACACATTGAACTGTGTTCAGTGACACAGCCGATGTTATCTGTCAGCCTGTTCAGTGTTCCTTGTACCACGGAGATTTCTATGTTCTAATTTAAATAAACAACCCCCCTGTATTTGTCTTTTCACTTTATCTGCTTTGGGAGTTATTTCCCATTGTCTCTTAACCGTTGTGGTAAAGGTAATGACAACTCGTTCAAAACAAGAATTCCGAGCCCCTCATTTGGATTGCTGGCTGTGCTCCAGCAATTCCCAGTAGCCTCCCAGTTGCCAATGCTTGTAATTTATAATCCCCACGTTTTCTTCTCCATTTGGGGTGCACAGCAATGACAGCTGACACAACTTCACTGAAGGTCCATGCAACCCCTTATGGTTAAAAACAACTGCAAAACAAGGGGGAAATCATAACTATTTGGGGAAATCATAACTATTTTGCTTCTGCATTCAGATTTTCACGTTGTTTGCAACATCGCAATCCTGAGAGCACCAGCATTGATACAGCTGAATAAAACCTTTGTGGTTTACAATGAATTAGGCCTTCTAGCAGGATTTTTCAGCTGTGGAAAATCCCCAATGCTATCTTGCTCTGTTTAGCATTCCAGTTTTCAGGCTCCTGCCTTCCACACAGTCTGGTGTATACTCTAAGCTCCAAAGGGTTACAGTCCTGGCATTTCTTCTGACTGGCATTTCCAAATCTCTCCTGGGGCCCATGCAGCATTTATGCCAAAATGCTTTATTATTGTACAAACACAGCGCAGGAGGAGGAGAAGAAAAGACCAAAACCTCCACAGTTTGTGCTCCCAACCCGGGTCCTGCTCTCTGGTTTGCTGCGAACACCCGCAAGTGTATTTAAAGAGCAAAACCGGTGCTGTTTTAACGAACAGAGGGGCCTGGCTCTCCCGCCACCGCGGCTGGTTCTTAGCCCACACGCCTCTCTGTGCGGGAGGAGGCGGCGGCGGCGGCGGCGCACTGCCTGGCCTGCATCCCGCAGTGGATTCGGCCGTTAAAGCGAGGCCCACACCGGGCTCGGTGGCAGAGCGAGGGCGCAGGGAGCAGACGGGCTCAGCCCCGGACCCCCACGGGGTGCCTGAGGGAGCCCTGAGGCGCCGCCTGTTCCCGCGCTCCCCCCCCCCCTCGGGTAACTTTTCCCCCCAAAACCGGGGTGTGACGTCTTCCTCCTCCACACAGAGTGACCAATCAGGAGGCTACTCGGCGGGCAGGCAGCCAATCGGCCAAGCGTTGCTACCTGTGGGGAGTATTTTTAGCCACGGGGGGGGGGGGG
>NDXB01003719.1:89209-127314 GCA_002631895.1 Agapornis roseicollis | reverse complement strand
GGGGGGGGGGGGGGGGGGGGGGGGGGTGTCGGAGTGTGCCCCCTCCTCTAAGGGTGGCCATGGGGAGCCCGCCAAACGATGGCTCAGCGTGAAGAGCTGCGGGTGCCCCCTCCGAGCCCTGGCTGGCGTTGCCGAGGTCCCCCGTGGCCGCACGGCAGCGGCGGTCATGGGAGATGTAGTTCAGCGCCGGCACCTTCCCCCTCTCCTTCCCCCCCCTTCCCTGCGGAGGTGAGGGGCGCGAGGGCAGCGTTTGACGCCGCAGTGACGCAACGGTGTTGTGAGGTGAGGCGCGAGCTGACGCTGAGAACGGCCCCTGCACGGGGGGGGTGTGTGTGAGTGTGCGCGACGGGGTGGGCGGGGCCTGGCGGAGGGTGGGCGGGGCCAGACGGGGAACAAGCGTCGTTAAGGGCGGGGTTGGGGGCGGGGCGAGGGAGGCGATATATAGGGGCGCGCAAGGCGGCGGGGCAGGAGCAGAAGCAGCGCAGCTGTGGCGGTGGAGCGCGCCCGCAGAGGGGGTGTGAGCAGCGCAGCCCTCCCCCCTTTCCCTCCCCCCCCTTTTTTTTTTCCAACCCTTCCCCCTTCCCTCTTTTTTTTTCTCTGTCTTTTCCATCCCCTCCCAGCCTCGCCGAGGGAACCGGCTCTGGGAGATGGGGGTCGGGTGCTGAGCCCCTCCCGCATCCCTCCTCCACCCACCCCACCCCTCCCCGCACTCACACCCCCGCCGGGATCGTTTGCACTACCCCCCGCACACCCACCCGGGTGAGTACCGCTCGCTGAGGGCGGGGGGACGGCGCAGGCCGGTGCGGCCGTGTGCGCTGGGAGGGCCCCAGGCCGATGGCAGACGCTGAGGCAAGGGGTTGAGGCAGCCACCGCCCGGCCGTGAGGCGAGCGAGGGGTTGAAGCAGCCACCGCCCGGCTCCTGAGGCGGGGGGTGAGGCGGGTGCGGCCCCGGCTGCAGTAGCAGGGGGCCTGAGGCAGCGGCCGTGCGGCCCCGTCTATCGAGGCAGCGATCGGCCGGCCCCTGAGGCAGGGGTGTCGAGGCGGTCACGACCCCGAGGTGACAGGGCCTGAGGCGGGCACGGTCCCGCGGGGAGGGGTAGGGCCGGGTGCCGCGGGGGCTGCAGGGGCACGGGAGCCGATGGGGAAGAGGGTGAGGGGGCGGCCGGCAGCCCCACAGAAAGGGGGCTGTGGGGAGGGCACGGCCCGGGGGAGCCGGGCAGCCAGAGGGTCCCTCCCAAGGCGGTCCCTGGACGCGCTCGGGTTGGGAGGAGTGAGCGTTGCCGGCTGACTAATAGCTGCTGCTGCGCTGGGCCTCTCCGGGCAGCGCTGGCAACCGTCCTCCAGGACCCTGCCCCGCGGTCGGGGGGGGCTCAGAGGGGAGTCGCCGGGCCTGTGTGCTGAGAAGAGGGGACTTGCAGTCCGTCCCCTCCCTCCTTCCCTTCCTCCTTCCAGTTATCTGCCTTCCTCTTGTTCATTTTCTTTCTTACGGGCTCAGAAAATGCTCTTCCTCCTCCTCCTGCTGTTGCCGGAGCTCCCAGGGCTGTGAGCAGAAAGCTAATGAGACCCGACTGCCTGGTTATGTAACTCCGCTCACTGCTTCAGGCTCCTGCCGGTGCTCTGCTGCTGGGGGGGCTCGTGGCCTTGGGTCGCTGAGAAATACTGGCCTCTTTACATCAGAAAAGGACTTTGAAATGATCAAGCTGATTTGTTTGATCAGCTGTTTGCACCATGGATCAGTTTCGGGGCTTAGGAAAATTTATAGCGTCTGCCCGGTGCACCTTGAAAGAATCATTTCTTTCTTAAAGGACATGGGGGAAGGGAAACAAACCAGATGGATTAATAAATCATTTTTAAATGCCCCTTTTAAGGACCCAATCAGATTTTTCGGTACTGATTGTGTCCCTTTTGTAAATATCTTCTGTTTGCCCTTGATCTTTTCCTTATCCACACCCAGTGCTGATCCAGCAAACGTTTAAAGGTCGCCTTATCGTACATGCTTTCAAACTATTCCCATACCATGTTGGGGAGAACACGAGTGGCTGGGAAATAGGGTTCCAGACTTTAAAAGGAGATTATTTGGCACAAGAAATAAAGCAAGTATTGCATCCATATTGTTAAAGGGTTTTGATACTGACTTTGATTTCTCTAATCTTTAGTGACAGCCACACTAAATTTTGTTCCTAGTGATGCAGTGCAGAAAAACACACTCTGTTAACTGAAATCCTTGTTGGGTGTTTAACTTGAGCCAAATATATATATATATAGGTTCAGTGGAACTTTTTGAACACAAAGGTGTCTCTTCTGGATGAATACCTTTATGCAAAGGTACTGCAGGATTTTTGTTAGCAGTATGTGTGCTCATCTTTGATTTTTGTCCCTTTTTTGACTTCAGCTAGCTAATTTCTCTTTTGTCCTTTGTGAAGGAGTGGCAACCATATTTTATATTAAATATAAAATGGAGTCGTGGTGGAGAAAAGCAGTCGGGTTTGAGGCTAGCAGAAGCCTCATTAGCCCTAGTAACTTTCTGAAACCTGAACTACAGGCAGAGCAATATATCAATTTAGTATATATTAATATATTACATCTCATAATACAAAATAATTAGTAGAAAGGGAATTATTTGTGAATCAGTTTATTGTAATCATTTCGCAGTCACTGGCACCGTTATGACAGGATCTGTGCATCTATTTTGTATGCATTGACTGCGTTATTGTAGCTATTCCAGGAAGAGTTCTTGCCTATGTGCAGCGGACATTTTCTCTTCAGTTACCATGATTTCACCAGCATACATGTTATATAGATGATTTGCTTGGACTTAAAAATAAATTGCATAATTTCAGTTGTTTGTGTGAAATCTCCTAAAGCAATTGTTAACGTTTTTACAATTCTGCAGCTTAGCAGTGCAACCAGTATGTTTGCAAACTTTAAAACGATAAATGACCCTTGGACTAAGACCTTTCAGGCTAAACTAATAGCCTGGTGCTAAATTTTGCAGCTGAGTAGTATAAATCATCCAAACATGGGTTGGTAATTGAACCCTTGACAGGCCTGGCACTTCTGTGATGTCTTAAAAATTATCCTTGCTGCTCTGTGAATAGCTCGATGGCGAACTCATGTGATTCTGAAATGCCCCATGCTGTATATGTAAACACACGCCTAGTGCATCTTCCGCAGCATTGTCTGTAAGTCATCCTGAATGTAGTTGACATCCTCACCTTCCGCAGGCCTGAGCATAAACAGTTTGATGCACGATTTCTGACTTAAAGTAGCCTATTTTATGCAGAAGGCGAGGCTGAAAGAATAGGCCTCAGAGCTTGATCTTATGCTTTCCTTATTTGGATGTGTTTGCTTTTGTTTTTTCTTAAAGGAACAAGAGCACTCAAGGTGAAGGATAATAATCAACTAGGATCAGCACTTTGAATGAAATTTTGGTTCCCTGTGGCATCTTGAAGGCTTTCTTCTTCGGGTTTTGAAGCAGACTTATAACTTTGTGGCATAGCAGCTATGCAGCTTGAAATCCAAGTAGCACTCAATTTTATTATTTCATATTTGTACAATAAGCTTCCCAGACGACGTGTCAACATTTTTGGTGAAGAGCTTGAAAGACTTCTTAAGAAGAAGTATGAAGGGCACTGGTATCCAGAAAAGCCATACAAAGGATCAGGGTTTAGATGTATACATATAGGGGAAAAAGTGGACCCAGTCATAGAACAAGCATCCAAAGAGAGTGGTTTGGACATTGATGATGTTCGTGGCAACTTGCCTCAGGATCTTAGTGTTTGGATTGACCCGTTTGAGGTTTCATACCAAATCGGTGAAAAGGGACCAGTGAAAGTGCTTTATGTGGATGATAATGAAAATGGATGTGAGTTGGATAAGGAAATCAAGAACAGCTTTAACCCAGAGGCCCAGGTGTTCATGCCAATTAGTGACCCAGCATCTTCAGTGTCTAGTTCTCCTTCTCCTCCCTTTGGCCATTCTGCTGCTGTGAGCCCAACTTTCATGCCCCGCTCCACTCAGCCTTTAACCTTCACCACTGCCACATTTGCTGCCACCAAGTTTGGCTCGACCAAAATGAAGAATAGCGGCCGTGGCAACAAGGTCGCCCGCACCTCTCCCACCAACCTTGGCTTGAATGTCAATGACCTGTTGAAGCAGAAAGCCCTTTCCTCCTCCATGCACTCTCTCTACGGGCTTGGCTTAGGCAGTCAGCAGCAGCAGCAACAGCAACAGCAGAAGACTTCTGCCCTTTCTCCTAACGCAAAGGAGTTCATTTTCCCCAACATGCAGGGTCAAGGTAGTACCGGTAGCATCTTTCCTGGTGACAGCCCCCTTAACCTCAGTCCTCTTCAGTACAGTAATGCCTTTGATATGTTTGCAGCCTATGGAGGTCTAAATGAGAAGTCTTTTGTGGATGGCTTGAATTTTAGTTTAAACAACATGCAGTATTCTAACCAGCAATTCCAGCCAGTTATGGCTAACTAAAAATAAACCGAAAGTGAAATACAAGTAAATACTATTGTACAAGTTAAAATGCACGTACCCAAGGGTGTATCTTTTTTTCCACCTCTTGAGATTTTTTTTAAGGCTTGTAGTATGAATACATTCAGGCTTGGTTAGATAAATACAACATGCATCATTTTTTTCATTTGCCAACCAAGCACAAAATTATTTTATACTGACTGTACATTACAAAAAATATACTCTCAAAATATGGCCTCTTACAGTATTTAAGATATAGCAAGGACGTGGCTGATTTTTTTCACATGTGTATATATATATATGTCCCCAAACATATATGTATATATATTAAAAAAATTGGCACTAATAGGTGGGTTTATTGGTCTTTTTCTAATTGTATAATTTAATTTAGTACAAAGTTTGTAAAATATCAGAGTATATATATTGTTTCTACAACATGGTATTGCATTTATATCTTTTTACTACAGTGATCTGTGACAGCTGCAGCAGCTTCATGTTGTATTTTTTTTACTGAAATTGTAAGATATCCATCTTAAAGACATCAATTCTAAAAAACAAAAAAAGAAAAAAAATAAAAAAGTTGTGTACAGAATATTCCTTAGTGGTGGAATTAAAATGTACGAAATATTTGCTTTTTTCAAAAGAAACACAAATTGTATTTTCTGTTAAAAGTTTAAAGATTTTTGCTATATATTATGGAAGAAAATGTAATCGTAAATATTAATTTTGTACCTACATTGTGCAATACTTGAAAAAAGGTATAAAAGTATTTTGAGTCAGTGTCTTACATGTTAAGAGGGACTGAAATAGTTTATATTAAGTTTGTATTAAAATTCTTTAAAATTAATGGGCTGCTGTGGTCTGTGTTTTTACTGTCCCGCTGAAGATCGGTGCTGCATTGGCGGTGCTAGTGATGCAAAACAGTCTGACTCGGTGCTTCACAGCGGACTCGAGGGAGAGCACTGCTGCACTGCTGCTCCACAATAACAGGTTGCTTTACCTAAAACACTGCTGACAGAGCAAAACTTGCACTTGTTTTTCCATAACTGCAGCTCGCTGAGGTCAAAAGGTAATTTTACGTTTTCTTTCCTTGAGAGTTAAGGCTGTAAGCTGTGTGAATGCGGAGCTGTCGCGCGACCTGATCTATCTGGAAGGGACTCTGGTGATTCAATGAAAATTCCCTTTCCACGTCATCAGAACGGATTTGAACCATTCTCTCTCCAGAGGTCCTAGGCCCGTGCGTCAGCGTTCTGCTTCTGTATTGGGGATTAATAGCTCAGAAAGTACACTGAATAAAAGCGCTGATTTACAGTTTACTAAACTTACTGTAAACTTTCATTTTGGATGCTCTATTAAAAAGAGAAATGCAATGCAACTACAGTGAGAGATGATTTTTTTTTTAGGTCTGTAGTATGCATCCTTTGAGGCTTGGTTAGATAAGGTTAACCAGGGTTAGATTTATTCAAGGGTTTTTATTTTAGTGGATTTTATTAAATTTAACTGAATAGGTTTTCAAAACCTGAATGTGAGTGGGAGGAGAAATAACTCAGAGGCTTACAAAACAGCTCTGCTTTTCCAGGGTTATTTGGAAGTTGCATCCCTTACTCTTTCCCATCTGTACAGCAGATAGTGTTCCTTGCTAGTGAACATTGTCAAGGGGAAGAGAAATTGCTCTTTAACATATGAATCTAACAAATGTCAACTTATTTTCCACAACAGTTCCAATTGCACAGAGAAGATACGTGCCAAGTGGGTAGCCCTTTGGCTCATGATGGTGAATTTTAAGCTGCAGGAGTCACACGAGATTAAATTTATCAGAACTTCAATATTCTGAAGCTGGAGTTTAGGATGAAGATCAGCCCTCTCCTGTTTGATGTACTTGGTGTGCATTCTGTGCAGCATACACCCCTAGTCTGGTGGCAATAGCCTGGTGCTGTAGGAAGAGGGTATGTTCAGCATCAGTGCAAACTCTTTGCTTTGGGTAGAGGCTGTGAAGAGATGGACAGGGTGGGTGGAGGTGCAGGATTGATCATGGTATCAATTTCTAGTGCCTTGACAACCAATTCAAAAACAAGAATGGAGTGAAGACTTCCATAGGTGTTCAGCTGTCTCTAACTGGTTTCTTTTTATTAGGTTTGCCCTCTGGTTTATCTTTCCACTAACAGCACATCGGTGGACAGAACTACACTTAAAAGTGCATCACTTGGTATCTAATTTTAAGTGGATGATTTTGCTTTTAAAAGGAATTAGAAAAAACCCCCCAAAAGTGGATCAATTACTGGGAAATGGAGAAATTTAACTGTGTTAATTCTATTTGTATGTTTTTATAGACTTCCCACAATTTTACTACTTAAAATACAATAAAAATACCTATGTTGCCTACAAGGTGGAGCAATGACAGTGGAGACTGTCCTACGTGCTCTGTAATACTTCTCTTCCTGTGATTTAAACTGAGATCATTTGTCTTAAAGGTCATTGTACTTATCCTCTTCCCATACTGATTTGCTCCCTTCCACTTTGACCAGCCCTGCACAGGTTTGCAGCCAGGAAGAATCTCTGGAAAGAAGGTTGTTTTTTGCAGCACCTTTTAATACACAGATTTTCCTAAGCAGGGTTGGTTTGTGGTGCTTTGCAAGGAGACAAGCTGTTGAGAGAGCTTCCAGTTTGCTCAAAGAATGCAAATGTGAAGATTTTGAATGTTGTCTCTTACTCCGTATAGAAATTAAAGATGTGTGCTTTCTGTTCAGTCTACTTCACCCATTTATTTATCTTTTGCTAAAGCTTGGTGCTGAATTTGTTAGATAAATATTTACATTGCAACATTCTGCTCTAAATGAGCACTGAATCAATCTGGTTGAATTTGCATGCACCCAGTGCTCTGCGCTGGGGCTGTGCTGTCAGGTGAGTGCCTTTGCTTTGACAGAAAGGACCTAAAAGGAAGTGAGTGGGGAGAAGGAAGCCTTTGTTCAGTTGTGCAAGTTCTTTTGTATTTTCTCTTGTGAACATGCAGTTTACTTCCTTAAAATTGCTGGTGTAAGTTAAACCTCAGAAGATGTCTTTAATTTACAGTGAAGAAAAGGGTAAAACCGTAAGTATGCATCCCCTCAATGCTGCTCAGTGCATTGGGTCTCTTCACGCACAGTCTCCACCCAAGCAGAAGTTCAAAGCACGTCCATCTGTAAGGCTCACTCAGTTCAGCACACAATCCTAACTTTTGAGCTCAGAGCACCTTGGCACGGTGGGGTGAAATGGGATCACTGGACAGCTCTAGGCTGTGCTGCATCTTGTGGGTAGATGAGACCTTACTCTTGATCACAAGTCTGGTAGTGGTCACCAAGATGAAATTGATGTGATTATTTCTGTAAAGGAGAGCCAGCTCACAGATGGAGGTTACAATACCTAGTTCCCAAAGAGCGTGAATCCGGAGGGCACAGGCTGACCTGGCACTGCAGTCTTGGTGAGTACGAGTTTTGTAATTCTCTCAACTTCAACTAAGCTGTCATGAGTTCATATATCATTGGTATTGTAGTCAACTACTAATCAACTAAGTTATCATCATTGATATATCACAGTGAGAACAATCAGCCATTGGAATAATTTCCTCAGGGAAGTGATGCACTCCCTAACATTGGACAATTCTAGGATTCAGCTGGACAGGGTGCTGACATGTGTAATCTAGGTCATGCTTTGCCTAGGGAGGTTGGACCAGATGATCCTTTGAGATCCCTTCCAGCCTCATACTCTGTGATTCTATGATCTATACAAATTGAAGACTGGGCGTAAGCCACAGGAAGATGGATCCCTCCTTCATGATGCAAAATTAGACAGCTATTAAACATGGCTCATACAATCTCTTTGCTACAGACAGCTATGGCAGGTGATAACCCAGCTACAACACGGCTGCCTACCCAGCTGTCTGCACCCTGTGCTCCCACTACTGCAATGTGCAAAAGCCTGTTAGTAGCAAACAGCCCTGTTGCATTTGTGAAATATCAAGTAACCAAACAACTAGTTGTTAAATCAGCTCTTTGGACCAGCATGGGATCAAAGCAGAGTTCAGTTACTGATCTGACGGCCCAGACTGTTCTATTAATGTTTCAGGCATAAATACTTCAGAGTTTGTGTTGGTGGTTTTGGAGCAGATGAAGCAAACCGGCGGTTCAGCACTCCTTTTTTATATCATCAGCAAGTTGATTTAAAATGAGTGTACAGAGCTGGCTGCATTCCTCTCATGAGCTGCATAAAAAGTTCTCTAAATCGATGTGCCAGAGCTGTAAAATCCTGCTGAAGGGATTGTTTCCAAAGATCAGTGAGAGGGACAGTTAAACTGTTACCGTGGCAGCATGTCTATGACTTTTGTCCTCTTGGCTTTATTTTAGTGACAGTAGTAAGGAGTTTTGCTTTACAGAAGGGAAAAAGCATTAAGACTCAGGAATATAAACCATGTTCCCTTTGGCACTACGAGTTCTCTACCTCATAGACAAAATATGATCAGGGTGCAGAACGAATAGCAGGTGTAAAATATTTTTAGAAGAGCCTTGGCGTAGAGCACAGGCATCCCTGAGCCCCCATCCTTCTTCCTGTCAGCTTTTGTTTGTTAAAACCAATCTGTGCTACCGATGGCTGCAGTTTTGGTGGAACTTGCTGTAGTTTCAGTTGGTAATTTAGCACTTCAGAGGCCTGAAATGAGAGATCTTCCCCTCCTCTGAGAGCTGAGACACCATTACATTTAAACAGTCTGTCAGCTCCGTGTCTTCATGGAGCTCATTGTGCTGCATTCCCTCATCCCCCTTTGAGATTACCCCTAGCATAAAACAAAAGAGGACTTTGGGAATGTTGTGCCTTAATTATTGCTTAGTGTGTCTGTGAGCTTCTTTGAGAAGGCTGTATCAACAGGACTGACTAATGCAACCAAAATAAGACCTAGAAACCCACCTTTTTTTCCTTGGCAGAACATATCCATTTCCTGCTTCACCCATAACCACTTCCTTTGATTTCTGCCTTTCCCACAGCACCCTCGGAAGGACCAGCTTGTACGTTGCTCCCTTTGTGTTCGCTGCCTCTTGCTGCTTGTTCTGCTGCACCAGGCTTTGATGCTGCTCTTCTTTTCACCCAGACTGCACTTCTCACTGACCTCGTCTCTTCAATTGCTTGATGCCAGGAGCTGCCATGGGAGACCTCCGGACACAAGGCTCTAGCCACTGACAGGTAATCTCTCCCTCTGTCCCTTGCAGGCTAAGGCCTACTTGATTTCACTTTAAAGACATAGTGTAAAGAACTACTAAATACAGTTAAGGATTATATTAGATGCTCAAAGTCTCACAAAACTGGGTGAATTTGCTGCTTGGGCAGCCTCATCCAGTTATGCAGCAGCCTGGAAGTTTTTAGTCACATTGATGGAAATGAGAGGTGGCAAGTTAGTGAAGAACATGCTATAACAGATGACAACCCAGGCACCCCATGTTCCAGATCTGACTCTGGGCAAACCACTGCCCTTTTCTATGTTGTTTTCCTCCTCTATCTCCATTGAAATTCACTTTTAGTAAGTGTCAGACATTAGCTGGCTATTGCTGTCAATAAACAACTTCATCCAATTTCTATGTGCCACAGGAACATCTAAGGTTGACCTACTGTTCCCACCTTTTGCTGCCTTGAGTCTCTGTGGCCTTTGAGAGCCTCCTCCATTGTACAATTCACTTGACGTGTATTAGATGACCTTTACATTTTGAAGCAAGGCATGCATGTGGAAATGAAGCCCTTGATTCTCATTGTCCATGGTGTATAGCATCTGATTCACCCACCATCAGAGCAGAAGGCCTCCAGAGCAGTGAGATCTCACATACCGACTATTGTGATTCTCTAAAAGAATTTCTGTGGGTGTTCCTACAGATATGGAAGTATATATTCCTCCAGTACAAATCATGTGAAAATTTTGCACCAGCCTACTCACTGAAGTTGCTGCTGGTCAAAATCAGACTTGCATACAGATTGTACAAACTAAACCGAATTCCCCTTTGGTTTTCATTAGACCAGAGGGTTAAGAATCTCTTGTGCCAGCACAGACAGGGCTGCTAGGCTCTGCCACCAGCTGTGCTGTGAGCTGTCTGCCCAGTCTCCAACAGGTTGGTTTAGCCTTGTCAAAGGTAGTTGTGGTGGTTTTTAGCCCATACTTGAGCCTTTAACCCCCTGCTGAATCTCAGATGTTGTATTGTATTACAATACAACTGCAATGTATTTTTGAAGCCAGTCTGGCTGTGTCTCTCAGGATTAGTCAGGTACATAGATCACCTCCATTTGGCAAGTTAGTGGGAAGAACACAAAATTCCCAACTACTACTGTTGAAAATGTTAACACTGTTGGAAATACTTTGCAGGTATTTGTGAATCAAACATTATATTTATGAACTGGCTTGAGCAATAGGTCATATTTTACTTCAGAACAGTTGGCATTTCATTTTTGAGTCACACATAAGGACGTTCTCCATTTGTGCCTTCACAGTGCTGTCCTTAAAGACTCATTTCAGTATTGCCAAACCAAATCACTGGAGAAATTAGAACTCAGGCCTCCAATAATACTTTAGCATTCATGAGGTAACTGTAAATAGTAATCAACCTTGCACCATATTAATTTATCTTCTGAGTATCAAGTTAAAGAGGTTTCGAAATGTTCTGGCTTTTCTCTGCAAGTCCACAAAGAACTGAATTTTTATGTGAAAATTTAGATCCTTAGGAAATCAGAGGTTCCCTGGGAGTGGCGCTTCACAGGAAACAAGATATCTAAGGGGCAGTGATGAACTCAGAGTGTGGCAATGAACCAGAGCTGCTTCATGGAGTCAGCTTTCTAAGTGATACAGAAGGACCAGGACCTACCACTGCCCTCCTGTCTGTGTGGTTTGCATGATGGATTTGACAGTCTGGTGGCAAACAACTGTGGGCAACCAACTCAAATGAACTCGTACAAACTGGTAAAGGACAGAAACACTGGGTAAGAGACCAACCACTGCATTTCTGACCCCTCACTCCTGACCTTCAAGGAAGGTATCCAATGGTGATTCTAAAGACAATCTGAGACTCTAAGCTACAAAAAATCATACAGATATTGACTGCATATTATGTTACAGTTTTTGCTACCACCAGCCATCCCTAGGCAATAAATATTCCTGTCTTCTGTCTCTCTTGCTCTCTCCTTGTGCCATAAGTGACATTATCAGCTGTCCTCTGGTTAGTATCCTCCCTTTGATCAACAGGAATCAATCATCCTTTCCCACAAATTGCATAATTCATTAATACGATGAAGTTTTACTCAGAACAATTATTCTCAACCTGCATTTAGCTCTAAGGTTATTGCTTCTATTTCAGACCTAAGGAAGCCCTATGTGCCTGAAAGCATGTGTAGTTTCTCCAGGTACACCAGCTGACCTAATAAAAGGTGTCCCCTCTCCCTGCCCTTGCCTCACTTACATCTTGCACTGTCCTCACTACAACACATCTGCTGCACTGCTGTGCTTGTTCCTGTTCAGCTGAGTCTACAAATCAAGGCATAGCCTTGATGAGCTACTAGGGAGGTACTCTACTAGCCCAGGTGATAGGAGCCAAGCTTAGGCATCATGTGGAGGAGATGCTCCATCTGCAAGCCATCATCCCACCTCGTCTGGGATTGCCTTGCTTGTGGCATGCTGTGGTGGCAGGTGGGAAGTAAGCAAAGTTGCTGGTGACACTGGAGACCTGTGAGCAAGGCTGACTTGGTGATCACCTCAGGACGTGTTTGTGGATGATGAACTTTTGGAGGTTGGTAGGGTTGTCTTTCCTTTTTTTCTTGGTGCCTCTGTGGTTTTAAGGACACTGCTTTTGGCAGAGCTTACCTGCCAGATCCCAGATCAGTTAAATTTAGTGTCTGATCTCATCTTTACCAATCAATCCATTTTTCAGTGTTCTGATGTATGGACTCTCTCTTCCCTTGCTTAGATTTTGAAACTCCTATGTTACCCCTACTGATTTATCTTTCCATTTTCCTTCAAGCTCTTCCTTAATACTTGTTTTTCCTTCCCAAACTGAGCCGCTCTCCCCCTTCTGCTTGTTTGAGGCCTGTGCCTCACATGTGTAATTTGCAGTGTATTATCCGATGGAGACTGTAATCTCTTCAGGGCAGGGCTGTGTCCCTCCCCAGACTCACAGTTGCCTGTTTTATTTTACAGGGTTGAATAAGGAGGACAGAGATAGAGGAGTACACAGACACTCCCAGGTAATACCCACTGTGCATTTTGTGATCTCTGGTCAAGAAACAAATGCAGGAACAATTGTTATTAGTAGCATGGTTTACATTGTACCACAGGAGCCTCGAGAAGAAGTAGATGCTTTAGGCAAAGAAGCTTCCTTTACACAACACTTGTGGAACATATTTATCTAAAAATACGCATGCTTGTGGTAGAGAATGATGTTCCTCTGCTGATCTATAGTTAATTGTCAATGGCAACACGGGACTTTTAAATCTTGTTAACTATCCTGCTGTAGTAATATCATCTGCTTTATCCTTTCCTTCATTGCAGCATCCAAAAGCCCTTCCCAGGCTGATTTCTATGGCTTCTGCTGCTGTTGAAAGAGTCCTGCTCACTTGGCTCTACCACTGCACCCACAGAGGCTCAGAAAAAGAAAAGAGATGGAGAGGAGGATGACCCTGTTCAGCTAGAGCAGAGGTAACTGTGGGGGGAGAGACCTGAACTGTGCAGGACAGGCATCTGCCTTCAGCACTCACTGAAAATGTTCCTCTCCACATATGCGCTGTGGGTAATATGTGGCTAAGAGTGCATTCTCAAATGCATTTTGGGCTGAGATCTCCAACGAGCTTGGCTTTCTGATGCCTGCACAAATGGACTTAAATGTCTGCCTGACGAAATTAGAAAATGAGTGCTGTGTAAGAGGAGATGGGGATGGGTGAGGCTGACTTTGAGATGACTCCAAAAGCCAGAGTGGGTAGAGCTAGCATTTTGACTTTGCCTGTTTTCCAGAGGGATCGGGGGCCATCCAGCCTGACCTTGCCACTGAAGGCATCGCTGTGGGGTGGCAACTGGCCCATATTCTCTCCTGACACTTGTGTTTCCTCAAACAAAAGGCTCGTTCCAGCTGGGAATGCTACAGCCGGGCTCTTACGTTGTTCGGTTCCCAGCTGCTTTTTGGAAAGAGCAACTGTGTTCAAGTGCCCGGCTTCGATTCACCTCAGTGGGGCACTGTCATCTTGGATAGTTCAGTCGTTACGATCTTGGATAGTTCAGTCTTTTGTCATATATAAAAAGATACCTCTATTATTTGCAAGCAGTTAGTCATCTGCTAGCCACAGTAGGCTTGTTTTCCTTACAGATGTTGAGGATCACATAACTCTTACAGGCAGAAGGGAAAAATGTCTGTAGATGTTAGGATTAGTCATGTAACTGCTGCAGTTATCTTCATTCAGAGCCTTTTCTTTCACTCCCAGTTAGAACTCCTGAACTTGAGGGCTGTATCCAATCTCCAGCCTTTCCCATAATGACATTTACCTGGGCAGGCTGAAAGACAAAAGGGAGCTCAGGCTTTTATAACCTTTAGCCAGTTATTTCTTTACTTGGTTTACTTTTCATAATCACTAAATCATGCAGTGGAGAGCTGGGAATGAAAGTCTGTGACCTGCTCACCACGCTTGCCAGCTCCTGGCTTCCAGCAGTGGTTCTGATTTCTCTGGCCTCCACTCCCCATCAGCATGAGGTATAATGCCATTTCTTTGCCTTGCAGAGGAGCTGTGGGGTTTCCTCCTTGCTTGAGAGCTCTGGGTGACCCTGGGGTATGATATCACAGCTGTCCTAACACACCTCCCAGTCAACAACTGACTTTTATCCTTAGAACAGCCCCATGTGGTATCACTGTCCCTGGCATTGAGGTGGGGCTGGAGCAGAAGAGAGATGGAGGAGCAGTCAGCGTTCCCCTGTGGAGCCAGGAACGAGGTGAGCCATGGACTTTGGCACCACGAAGGTTGGCCTTATTCTCCTGTGAAATGCATGATCCCTCCCACAGCACAGGGAAAGAGAAAGTATTATTTGCTTTCCACCCATTCAATACCCTCTGCTTCATCAGGATGTGCTTAAATTGGGGACAACTCTTTAGGGGGTGTTTTTAAAGGAGCTGATGCTGAGTGGGACTGAATGGCAGTGGTTGTCGCTTCATGTAGAAAGAGGCATGAATCCTTTCTGCTGGAGATGACTGGAGCTGTGCAGTGCCCACAGCAAAGACACATAACACTCAATAGTGGCCTAGCAGTTTGGGATAAGCCAGTCAAGACAAAATGAAGGAAAACTGGAAATTGGTCTCTATTACTTGTAACTCTTTGAAAGTCCTCTTAGAAGCAGACCCCCAAAGCCCACCAAAAGTCAATGGCTTTATCCTGATGGTCCCTGTGTGGTGCAGTCAGCCCAGGGCAAAGGGTCTGTGCTGGGTGCTTTGCTGCTGTAGGTGTTGTTTGCATTTCAGAGGTCAGGTTCTGGGAGGCCACTTGCAGAGCAAATGCCTTTGCTGTGCACGTAGTCCTCATGAACTGGAAGAACCTGAAGTGCTGGTAAAAAGGGGACCCTGCAGCCAGCTCCTGCCAGGATTCACTCGGGGATTCTTCTCTCCTTGTCCCTTCCAGAAATGAACTCACATTTGCTGGGAGGTGCCTTTCTAACGTGGCAACTGGCCCACGAGGCTGTGCTGAGGCACGGCTGGGTCTAGGATGCACTAAAAATATAGGTGACAAATGCAAACATTGACTTTTGCTGGGGTGGAAGTGTTGTCTGTGAGACGTGCCAGCGGGGCGGCCAGTGGTGCTGGGTGCTGTGGGTGCCAGCAGGGACATGTGCTCGGCATCTTGGTTGTTGTCTGTTGTGTCTTTCAAAGCAATGATCTAAAATTGGAACAGCTTCACACGTTAAAATTGCAGCTTTTCCCTAATTGTGTTGTGGTAAATGCGTTTCAACAGGTAGAGGAGGAAACTGGAAGGGGGGAAATAAGGAAATGAAGAAGGAGGAAGGACGTATCGAAGGGGAAATGCCTCCACCCCCTCTCTGCTTCGTTTCATTTCAAGGTTTAAAAGCAAACCTAAGAATTCCAAAGGAGGTGCCCTGAGCCCCTGCTTGTGGCCAAAGGCAGGGCTCTGCTCCTGGTGCAGCCTCCCCTTGTGCCAGGAGCAGGGGACAGGGCAAGGTGACACAGGCGGGTGCCACGTCAGCAGCCAGCACGCTCCTGCCTGTGGCTGCCAACAAAGGTGGCCATTGAGAGCCTGCCCTCAGTGACTGTGCTGTGGGACTGGGGCTGAAACCACCAGCATGGTGCTGTGCAGGCTGCTGATGAGCCACGTGAGCATGCTCTTCCTCCTCTTCCTCCTCCTCCTTCTCTCCAGCACAAGGTCTCCAGGGTGCTGGGGTTGCAGGCTGTGTGGTAGTGAGATTGCTGGGTGGAAATAGGCTCCCCGAGGTGAATGAGCAGCACCCACCCAAGCACCCACAAAGCAAACAATGTGCTTTTCCCCAGCCCATTGACTGGTTCTGTCAGCTGAGGATGCAACAGCAGAATAAGGGGAAACATAGCTTTTTTATTCCTCTCCTTGCTAATTCCAGCCTATGTGCGGCTCCAGCAGGTATGAGTGTGTTATTTTTGTTTCAAGGCACTTCTGCTCCAGAGCATAAAGTTACTCAGCATTTGCAGGACCAGGTCATGGTGGGTATTTTTATGCCGTGTCTATTTTGCTCTGCCTCAGACTGACCCATTACTGATGCTTCCAGTGAGCAGGGGGTGAACACAAACAGTGCTTTGCTTGTACTTTGCAAATCAAAAGAGTTTTAGTTCTGTTGGCAAAAATGGATTCATGTTCAGATGTTCTTTGTGCAGAACTGAAAGCACCTGAACCCTTGCCAGGGAAGGTTTGGTGAGCAGAGAGTGTAGGAGCCTGGCTACCCCATCTTGTATAAACACACCGGTGGTTTTGGAAGCAGACCTAGAGGAGTTTGCAAATGCATTTATTTAAGCAGCCCAGCTGCTCCTACCAATAATGGATTCACAGACTAATTGTGTATTTACTCTGGTCACAGGCCACTGAGTTTTACATGTTACATGATTTGCACAAATCGATGAGTAGCGTAGACACACAAGCTCACATCTGGAACACATGAGCCATGAAGAAGGGATTTGCACAGTGACCTACTTAGCACCTAGCAGCATCTGGATCTTCAAATCTGATATTTGTCTTTTTTGTTTGCAGTGAACTGTTAGATGCTATAAGACAGATTGCAGCAGTGCCCATGTCATAGGGCTGCATGACTCCTGCAGAGTGCAGCTGCCCAAAGAGAGAGGCTTGGAGCTGCTTCACTTCCCTGGCTGGCCAAGAAGGAAAACTCCAGATTACATACGACCATAGCACAGCTGGATCAGACACCTGCCCCACTCACTGCTTTGCCAGGTACATGGAGATGCATTTTAATTCTAGCTATGGAAAAGTAGGGAAAAGAAATCTTTAGCCAGAAAATCTAGACCTTTACATGGGACACAGGGAACAGAAGCAAACCCAAGGTCCTCTAGAAACCCCTCTTTTTACCAGAATCCTTTCTACAAGCAGCACTTTCCCACCCAGCTCAGGAATGCTTGCAGAATGCACTCTCAGATGGTCGGGCTTGAGCGTTTGCCCTGGAGCTTGATTTAAGGAGCTGTGCTGGCCCGGCAAAATCCAGGCGCTGTCCCTGCGATACGCTCGCTTGAGCAGCCTGGTGAGAAAAGTGGAGGCCAGGAACTTAAGTTTTATGACCTTGTAATGGCCAGAGGCTCAAACCCGTGATGGGAGCCTCACTGGTCAAGGCAATTACTAAAAACATGAGGAAGGAAAACCCCCACAGCCCCCAAACCTGTCCTTCCTCCAGATTGCCAACCAAACAACCTGTGAGCTGCAATAACTCTGCAAAAGGTGCTCTCAGGAGTGGTTTTTACAGTGAAAACGGTCATAAATAATGATAAAAAATGCATGTGTCTGTATTTTACAAAGCAAGGGGAAAAATTCCGTCCTCTTCAAGCCCATGGTCTGTGAATAATTTGTGAACAAGAGAAGCAGCTCCATCTATCTTACACAGTGTTTGTTACAAATCATTTGCTCAGGTGTAAATCTTCCTGCCAGGGTGGGAGCAGCAAATCCTCCTTCAATTTTGGTCTGCTGAAAAACTTCCATAGCGAAACATCAGAAACTGGATCAGTAAGTAGCACATTTAGAAGGGCATCGCGGGTGCCCATGATGGAGGTGCTGTGTGATGGTCCTTATGAAGGGTGATGGTCCTTTTGAGGCTGCGGGTGGCTGTGGGGCAGGATTCCTGGCTGGCACACATTGCTGAGCCACAGAGGCTTTGGCAGGCAAACAAAAGCCAAGCCAAAAAGACCATCCCCAAAACCCACTTCCTTCCCAGAACACCCTCAGCGAGCAAGCAAAGAGCTGCTACCCAAGGGAAATGCATCAGAGCATCCCATCTCTTTTTAGAGCTCATGGAAAGTCCTAGGTGTCAACCCTGCTCCTCCTGACCCTCCTGTGAGTCTCATCAGGATTGATAGAGCTCCAAAAGCTCCTCCTTTGAAGATTCTGCAGCTAAGTGAGGTCTTAAACTTCCATTCACAAATAAAAGTGAGAATAAGAGTTTAATGCTGGTGGTGGCAGCTGAAAGGCTCTGCCATCTGAAGGCAAATGAAAAGGGTGATCACAACACCCAAGAATTTATTTATTTAAAAGCTATAACAAGGTTTCAAAGTGACACAGGAAGATGTGACTCATGGTACCTAAATGCTCCTGTTTGCCAGCACCCTTAGATATTGCTCAGACTGATAGGCCAACAAGTGGGAGGTGCAGAAAGGTGGTTCAGCCCTTCCAGCCTTTATGGCCAAGACCAAAGATGTTCCACTGGGCAGAGGCAGCGAGGGACCACTTGCTCCATCCCATCATCCATCTGTTTGGACTGTAAGCTCCGTACAGGTGAGTTGCAGCTCTCCATCACTGTTTGCAAAGTGTGGCACCTTCTAGGCAGCCCCATAATACAACCACACTAAGTAAAACCAAGTTCAGATGTGGGCTGGACAGTTAAAGAGAAAAATGCCCATCATGGTATTTTCAGCACCATCAGAGACCTGATGGATAAGGGGATTTTGGTGTCAGTCCTGTTTATCACACCTGATAACTGAGTAAATCTGAGAAAGCCACTAACTTTTTCCCTTTTAGTCCATGTTTATTCTCTGCTGACCCTGGTCAAACCTGCTGTACCAACATCCAGTCCCTCCAGCGCTGCGGCTCCTTCCCCAAGATGCCAAGCCATCTGATAAAAGCAGCAGTTCCATTATGTCAGAGATAAGATCCTTTTGCCTGCCTCTTGATGACTTTTGGAGTGAGCTAGCACAGTAAAAATGGTGAACTGCAAATAATATAATCAAATCTACAATTGGAGTTTCGTCCTGAGTTAATTACCTGAGTACTGTACATCTGTTAGCTACAACAAATCACAGCAGAAATGGAGAATCTGATTGCAATATTCACTTTCTGGATGATCTGCAGGTCAAGTATTATTCACTGAAGAGATTCATGAATAATTCTGAATAACTGGACCAATATATTTAGAAACTGTGCAATCTGCAAACAGGGAGAGGAAAAAGCCTCAAATAAATTATACATTGTGTCTTTTTCCTGCAGCTCTGGAAATGGATTTGATTGCCTTATCACACTCCCTGCTATGTCTATTTTTTCCCCCCCTATAAACCCCAAAATCTCTCCTGATAAATTGCTAACCCCACAAGGATTAAATCAGTCGAACAGAACCAGTCATCCTGCTCATAGCGAGCTGCTTTCCGCTTGGAAGATCTAAATCATCCCGCCGCGTGTGTGTGAAGCAGTTTGATTAACCGGGGCGAGGCGAATCCAACCCCAACCGGAGGATGCCGCGCTTCAAAAGGCAAAGTAACCCAGGAGCAGGATGCGCAGAGCCGAGCCTGCAAGGTCCCCAATCCGTGATGCCACACGCCACCTCGTGTCGGGCGCAGGGAGTAGCTGGGTGCTCCTGCCCCAATTTCCAGCCATCGGACGTCATTTCAGGCCCGAGGGGGGAGTTTTGCTTGGTTCTGTTTGTTTGCACCCTTTGGGAGTGTGAGGAAGACCTTGGGGCCCCCACGGTGCTGTCAGTGCATGGCGAGTGCCGGTGCTTGGTTTTGGCTCAGGTAATTAAATTAGATGTTGGATGGAGAGCCTGACCCTGTCTGTTTGTATGGTGAGTGCTGCTAAGGACAGAAGGATCTCCTCTGCCCCACTGCTGTGTATAATATCCTGCTTGTACCTTGCTTTCTGTCCAGGCATGGAGTGACTTGGCCAAGGCCAACCTTGGAGTCATTACCAGGTGGAGCTTTGTGATTCCCAAGCACCGTAGATGCAAGAACTGGAAGCACCTTTTAAAAGGACTCCAAGCTCCAGATTTGGAAGGATCTGTGACTGTGACCGTTGTCCTTCCTGCAGCACCAGTGTGTGCTTGTGGAGACTGATGGAGGTAAGGTTCCTATTTTAGCAAGATTTGACTTCATGGGGTTGGGATGTGGCTGAGATTTTTCCAGTGATCCGAGGAGCAAATCTCTCATAGGAAGTAGCATTTTTCATAGAGTCATAGAACAGTTAGGGTTGGAAAGGACCTTAAGATCATCTAGTTCCAACCCCTCTGCCATAAGCAGGGACACCCTGGACTTGCACACATGGTGTGCAAGTGCTGCTGGGTTTCTCGGATGTCCTAGGCTTTTGTGCTTGTAAATAGGAGTGTTGCAAGCTGTCAAGCTGCTGGTGCTGTTGTGAGAGGTGTGATGTGCAGGGTCAGCCTGCATGCTGGGGGAAGGCTGGGCTGGCCGGCCTAGTCAGATCCATGTGAGAATGGACCAAATGGGAACAGCTTGTTTGAAGCTGTCATAGGAATGCACAGCTAGGACTTGCTTCCCACCCACCCCCCTCCCATCCCCCCCAATGCGTATATTAATCAATATTGCATTTCATCTGCTGTTTTATCATCCTGACACTTGGTATTACAATGCCCATCTACAGCTCCTTGCAATCAGCTCATGTTTTTGCAGCCCTAAATAACTTGGTCTCAACAACAACCTTTGTAACCCATCCCTCTTCCAGACCATCTGCATCAAGCAGCCCAGAGCCTTGCACAGGCCTCCTGGGATGCTGCCGATGACTTCCCTCCATTGTGAAAATTGACCTTCTGGTCTCACCCTTTCTTTCCGATGTTTCAGGCAGTTGTTGGCTCAAGGGACTGCCTCACCTCTCCGAGCAGGACAGCTAGATGTCTTCAAAACTTGGCGAGGAAGTTACTCTGAGGCCTTGATCCAAGCCAGCTCTATCAGCTGGACCATCTCTGTCCTTATGATTGCTTCAGAGAAAGTTATGTGTTCGGGAGCATCACTTCCCTCTGTTAAAGGCAATGAGCTCTTTCCCTCATATTTATCATTCAGCTCTGACTTTTATCCTCTATTACAGCTTCTACCAAACGTGCAAGGTTTTCATATCCAGCTCCTAGGAGCCCTTTTCTAAAATTAGCCCCATGTTTTCTACCTCTGGTCCCGCCACAGACTGAAGCAAAGGTTATCCACTGCGGTTAATGGTTAAGCAATTTTTCATGTGAGCACTTTTACCCCTGGGTGAATACGATCTCATCCTGGGTATTTATTACTGTTGGGTTTCTATTTATTTCAAGCAGTAGAGGAAGTCATGTCCTTTACACGTGTTACAATACTTCCCCTTGGTTTGGCTGTGTTAGGAATGGAGGGAAGGAGGAAGAGAAGGCACAAACCTCTGTATGGGTAGTTACTTTTCATGCCAGTTGATCCAGTCCAACTACCATGTTGTCATGCCAGGTTAAGGCAAAAAAAATGCTCCCCCTCCTTCCTCTAAAGGAATCTTTTCCTCCATCTCCTTTCTCCAGCCTTTTCCTTTCCTCCCAAGTTTCTTCCCATCACTGGGGCATAGAGAAGGGGTCAGAAAACACCAAAATCAGAGAGTTTCCTGACTTTGAACCACCTAACAGCCTTTGGAAGACTTTCCACTTGCTTTTTAAACACTCAGGCCTGGATATCACATCATGTGCCCAGCCATAAATAGCTGTGAATTAAACAGGCTGCGCTGCTTTTTTGGCTAATAGATATGTCCACTATTGCCGCAGCGTTATCTTCACATCCCACCGGTGTTTGCGTTGTAGCTCAGGAGCCCCAGCTGACTTCTCCTTTTCTTTTTCAAGGTTTAAAGAGCTGGAAGGACGCTTATTCAGTCGCACAACCTCCATTCAGGGTGTTTCTCAGGTCCTGGCCACGGGGCTCATTTTTGTCCTTTGACAGCCTCTGTAAATCAATAAGGCAGTTGGAGGTCACTTGTAGTCAATCAGTAACAAGTGCTGGCCAAGGGGAAAACACTCAATATTTGGTCTAAAAACACCGCCTCTAAACTCAAAGTTCTCACTCAGGGGGACGTTTTCCCAGCCCTGCCTTTGGACACCTGGCTCGGTGCAGACACCCAGCCTGGCCATGGTCTCCTCCTGGTAATTGTCTGCATGGGGAATGTCACAGCACGTGCACAGCGCCTGCATCGCAGCAAGCCAGGCTGGGGCGTGCTTTGGGTGGAGGAAGCGGGTCTTGTGGTGCAAGGTGCTAATTTGGTGCCAGCTGAATTACCCGTCCTTAGGAAGTCATTAAGTGCTGGCTGAAGCCGTGCATGACCTTCATCAGCCACCTCCTTCAGGAACCAAGACCCATGGCCAGGTAGTAATTCTCACAGGGGTCCCTAATTCCCTTTGGAACAGCTGGGAACTAAGCTCTTAAATACCTCTGCTGCCTGAATCATATTCCAGTGGCGTCATCGCCTCTGTTTGCTCCTAGCTCTGGAGCTGGTTGCCTGTAAAATCTTCTGCCTGACCTCACCTCAAGGTCCTGCAATGAGAACACACTCAGTTCCCTCTTCCCATTGACCTCAACTGCTCTGGGTTTTGCAGTGATGCAGGATCCTATCTCTGAGTAATCATCCAGCCATGTCTCCATGCATGCTCACAGGGGAACCTCATGCCCTGCATCACCAGCTGTACCAAATGCATCAGGCTCTATATGTAGTCTGGATGTGCTCTAACAGTCTGGGCAAGCCATCACTTTTTCAGTGCTATTTTTCCCCCCTGTTAACAGAGCTGGGCTGCACAGTTTGCACAATAACCTGTGACTCATTTTTGGATCCATATGCTGGTTTCCATTGAGATTTAGCTGCGGGGTTTGCAGATTTATGTGTTGCACGTTATATCTTCACTGCAGACTGGGAGGTGGGCACGTTGTGCTGTGCTCTCCTTCTGCCTCCCAGAACTGTCCATCGCATCCATCCCTGAGCCCTGCGCGGCTCCTGCATGTCTTGGATCCAGCTAACGTGGGTCTGCTTCCTTGCTGCTTCCCTGGCCAGTGTCTGCACACAGAGGAGAGCTTTGACGGTGGCCACTGGCCATGGCCACATGGAGCTGGCATCCTTCCTCTGGCTCTTCCTCGGAGCCTCATGCAGGCACTCACGCTCCTTCCCACCCTGCTGCTGTGCAAGGACAGGAGGCTTTCCTGTGTCTCTGTCTTGCACATATTTAATACAAACGTTAAACACTGGCATTGCCTCCCAGCTTTCTGACAACCTAGAGAGATGTGCCCAGAGAGCAGGGTATAAAACAGCGTGTGAGCAACACAGAAGGGATTTTCTGATCAGGAGCTGCATACACGTACCTATTAGGCTTGCAAAGGCTTTAACAACATCCTCCAGTGCTTGCCCTGTGAGTAGGTTTTCCTCAGGCGGGCTGACTGGTCAGACTTGAATTTTAGGCTTCTTAAGGATTTAATAAGAGGCTGAACTGAAATACTAGCTTTGAGTGGAGAGGTGCATTCTCCAAGGTCAGAAGGTGGAGAGGGTTAGTCCTGTGCCATGGGGAGGTGCGGTGCTCCCAGGATGGCCCAGGATGAGCAGGCAAAGGGATGCCCATTGCACTTCTGCAGTGCCATCCTACAGGCACCACAGGGCTCAGAACCCCACAGGCTTGGATGGGAGCTACACAGGTGTGGCCATTCTGTGTCTGGGAGCTGGGCTGGGCTGTTCAGTGCCCTTCTTCCACTGCACCACATTGGGAAACTGACCCAAAACGTTCCCCATGCAAGGAAGTCCTTGCGCACCAGAACTGTAGCAGCCCATTCGTGCTTAAGAGTGCAGTGAGCATGCATGCTTAGTTCCCAGGGGTTTCAACCAGGCATTTTAGATGGCATTTTAGACCCCAGGCTTAAGCACTGTAACGTGCTAGCTGGAGGAGCAATGAATCCTGTGCTTTCTCCTCTCAGCTACATTTGCATCCCAGCTCTTCTGGAACAACTGGGTACACGTCTCCCGAGTCCCTCCAACCCTCCCACACTTGCAAAATCCCTTAGCTATTGGGGAAAAAAATAAGAGCCATATAAAGCCAGTCTTTATTAAACCACTCCCCAATGCTGCTGTGTCAGAAAGGATGGCAAGAACATGCCACTTCCTACGGCTTGCTTGCAAAATAACAGATGAGCCATCGGAAGGACCAGCGGCACTTGTCACAGCCAGGGATGTTCCGCGGAGGTGCCAACTGCTCCGGAGGGCAGCAGGGCTGGCATCTCCCAGTGGCCTTCACAAGGACATGCATGAGCAGTGTGGATCTTTAATTGGAGCTTTTCTCCTATAGGAAAAGTACAGCTGAAACCCAAGTGGGTGTTTTCTTGCTCAGCAGATCCGATCCGGGCTCCCCCCCTCCCAACCAGATTCTGAAGGTCTACAAATAACTGGAGTTTTAGAGCATTTGGGGCCAGACCACTGGGAGAGGAACCCAATTCTCCATCACGCTGTGGTCTCTGTCCATGGGTCAGCTGCCAGGGCAGGGCATGGAAAGCCTTCACAGGAACCAGAGCTGGACTCATATTCAATGCTGTTACCCTCGCTTTCTCCCTTGAACAGCAAAATCCCCACCATGCACAGGCTTCAGGGGGTTTATAGCCCCACACATCATGCTGAAGGCCAGCATCCGCCTATTTAATCTCTTTCCTTTATTGAACCAAGCCCCAGCACATGTCTGCATCCCCAGCACTGGGCACCAACCCATGATGCAAGCCCGTTAGATGGCACCATGGGGTAGTGCTCGCTGCACCTTCCCTCCTCTCACCCAGACGTGTCTTGACACTGGTCCAGCCTTGAACTGGCCTTTTGTGCAAAGCAGAAAGCTCTGGGCACCGCTGTAGTAACTCTCTGCACCCACCGAACAAAGAGCAACGATAAGGCTCGCCATGCCCCGCTCGCCCCTCTTCCCACAAGGGACAGTCCTCAGCAGGGATCTTCCAGGATCAGCCTTTTCTTTATTGAAGGAGTTCTGCATAGGCAAATGTTACACTGCTGGGGACACACAAATGTTAAAGTGAGCAATGCTATGTGTATGCACACGAGCGCTCCCACAGCCTGTGCTGCTGTTCTTGGGGTATCAAAGCATATGTGTATATACAGTGGCCTGGAGGGCAAGGTTTGCTGTGGTTTGAAGGAGTGTTCTAACAGGGTCTCGCCGATGAATGCCTCTAAAGAGTGTCCCCTCTGTGTGTCTGTGTCTGTGCAGCTCAGTTTCAGCAGCTCTGTGTCTGTGTAACACAGTCTGCAGAGTGCGTATTGCCCTTTGAATTCTGTTCTGACTCCTCTTGCTTTACTCTATCACCTACAAAAGAAGGATTTCTAATGAAAGTAAGCAATACATTGCTGCACAAGCTCAGGTGTAAAGGGTTTTCGCAAGCAGGACAACTGGCAGCACACTGCCATCCTTCTGCCTTGGATTTTTGTGATAGAGAATGTACTGAATACAGCAAAACCAGGGAAGTGCAATGCAATGAGGGTGTTTGCTGACTTTGTTCTGATGACTGAAAAGTCATTTCAGGGTGAGAATGTGCCTTGAGCTTCTACAGGGACCTGTTGTCCTGGGCATAGGATCAAGGGACATTTTCATCCAGTACGGATTGCAAGATAGGTAGTAGTTGCCATTTGAAGACGAGGTACGTTCCAAAGAAAACAGCTAGGAAGATTTCAGTTACAAGAAGCAAATTCGTAATGCGTGGATTGGTTAAATGTGCACAGTTGTAAATACAGACAATAATTTACAAGCTTTTCTCTTGAAATACTAGTGCTGCTATAAGGAGACAAGCATGTGACTTACTTATAAAGACTTACCATAGCATTTCCATACTGTAAATGAGCCTGATTAAGTTGACATTAGCTATTACTTGAGCTGCGTTCCAATTAGCTAAACAAATCCTATGAATTCCGTCATTTCTGATGGAAGCTACACAAAACTTGTCTAATGACTGCAGTGAGTCATCTAGTTAAATGGTACTTCTACACGGACAAATTGATTTCAATGTGAGATTAATAGCCTTTTGCTGCTGGTTTACGTGCTTGCCAAAGCCCATACTACATTGTTGCTAAGCATCATTAATGGATTAAAAGAAAGGTTCTGCATAATTCCTACAGCGGATCTTCAAGCAGGTTGTTTAGTTCGCGCACTAGCCTAGCGCTTGTTAGCCCTACGTAACACATGGGTCTGGGAGGCTGCCACGTGTGAAGGAGGTTAATGCAATCCCAGGAACTCTTTCAAAAGCTCACAGGTTTTCTTATGGATGACTTCACGGAGCTTCCGCACGCGCCGGATGCTGGAGGTGCCCACAAAGCTGTCTGGCTGCAGGACAGCCATGCCATTGTGGACATCTCCCATGATGATGAGCTGGCCATCCACCGTGGTCATGTTGGGACATGGGCAGCTCCAGTCCATGTTCAAAAGGGTGATTTCTAGGGGTTCCTTCCCCAGGAATTTTAATCCCATTTTTTCATCTTTGAGGATCTCCTCCACTGTCACCAGGGCATGTCCTGAGTCTTGGTCTTCGGTCAGCTCTGTTATCCGGCCGAGGATAACAAAGTCACTTTTGCAGAAGCTGGTCACCAGCTTCTGGCGTGGTTTGCAAGCTTTGCAGTGCGTGTTCTTTGGGAAAGGGCACATCTCTTCACAGGCCTCCCGGCTCTCAAAGTTGTTCTCATTGCCTCCACACCCGCCATAGATGAAGGACTGGCACTGTTTCGTCAAGCTGTTGTAGGCCCATCGGGGCTCATAGGCTTTGCAGTGCCCTTGGAGGGCTGGCAGGTTGCAGATGTTGATGGGGCCGTTCATGCAGGTTAACATACAGTTCTCGTAGGTCTCAAAGTGGTTGAGGTTGCTGTTACAGTTCCCATAGATGAAAGTAAAGCAGTTGTTTTTCTTTGCATCATAGTACCACCTGGTCTGCTCTTCCCCACAGTCTTCGCTGTCCGGTTGCTTCAGGCACTCATCAGTTGGAAAATGTGTTTTGTTTTGGGAAGCTTCTTTGGATGTGGGTTCCCCTTTGATGACTGACAAAGGGAAATCAGCCCTGAGAAGGCCACCGCTGTTCTGGGCAGTGCAGGTGTAGATGCCAGCATCTTGGAGCTGGGTGTTGTAGATGACCAGCTGGGCAATGTTGGTGACCACAACGTTCCCTCTGACGTGATTTGGTTTCATGATGACTTTGTCTTTCCCATCGACCTGCTTCTCCCATGTGATTTCTGGCTTGGGTCTCCCTGTAACGTCGCAGAGGAAGCTGACGGTCTCTCCCACATAGACAGACTGATGGATGGGGTTGTTCACCAGAGCAGGGGGCAAGATATCAACGACTGTTGTCTCAGAGTAGGCAGTAGTAGGGCGAGCTGTTGTTTCTGGTGGGATAGGGCTGGTGTTTGGCCAGGTAAGATGGTACCTACAGGTGACTACATTCAGTGTAATGCCTTTGATGCAAGCTTCTGCATCCATGTAGCACTTGTTGTAGTAAGTGAGCCCATCAGAGGCACAGGTGAAGCTCGGCTCCTTCTCACACCTATCCTTGCACTTGCAGACAGGTTGCCCATCCCAGATGTCACACTCTGAGCCTTGCTGGATGCACATGAAACGGTCACAAGTTGCCTCCTTGGGCATTCCCACCGGCCCTTTTTTCCCCTTGACGTCCATGTACCGAGCTGCCACACAACTCTTTGTGCCACAGACATTGGGGCAGCACTTCTCAAAGGTCTCACACTCCTGTGGGGAAAGAACACAGCCCAGTCATTACTGGGGGCAGAGCAAAGTCCTTTTTAGAGACCCAACAAGCAGGGAGCCCAGAAACCCCCAAGGTGTTAGCTCGGGGGACCTGGTCTGCCACAGGTATCTGTGGTCCGAAACCCAATATCCCCAGTAATGAATAGAAACATCCCCCCAGCACCCCCTGAGTGGTTTCTAAACACACTGGGGGTTCTGAGTGCTTCAAGAGAAGACTTTTGAGGAGGAACATGAATGTCTGCTTCTTAAACACTAACCTCATCATAATTCTTTCCTAGAGTCACATGGACTGCTCAACTACTGAACCAACAACCCCCCTTCTGCACTCCCCCAAATGCCTGAGGACAAGGCCTGAGAAACAAAAGCGGATGGAAAGTCTTATCATATGGCTGTAGGCAGTAATCCTTCTTATTTTCCACAGAAGTATGTAAAGTATTATTTGAATTCCCTGAGACTAACAGCCTACTCTTGGAGGTGAAACTGCCAAGGATTTGTAATTGTTCACACTGTAGAGGAAATAATAGAATATCTCAAAAGTAAGGAAATTCTTGCTCCAAAAATACTTTTTTTCTATGGTATTTAGGAAAACAAACTCAAACCAGCTCATTATGGCTTCTCCGTCCTATTTTAGTCCTATTTTCAAATGCATCATCACTGTTGTAGTGATTTATTACACTCCATCTCAGCTACAGTCAGCTCTAAATCACAGTTAATTTTAGCAGAAAAGGTATTTGATGCGTGTGACCACAGCTGCTGGGCTGTCATGGATTAAGGGACCACAAACACTGGTACCATGGACCCAACGGGGCACACTTCCACTGTGTGTTAAACCCCTACAGCCCCTCCTGAAACCCAGCGGCTTTCTCTGTAAGTGAGAACAAAATGTTTCTTCAGCTACCAAACCAAACGCTTCCCCTGAGTCCAGTGTCCTTTCCTTATTGGGAAAAAGATGACCTAATAACATAACTCTTTCCCCATTTCCAGCTGCACGTTACTGGGTTTCAGAAGCACAGTCAGAAACCAGAATGGGTAATGTTTTCAGCTGAGATTGGAGCGTGGCTCTTTAGAGTCCTTGGTGCTCACAGACCCCTCACTGCAGGCAAGTATTTCTAACCAGTGGCTTCTGGCTTTCGGTTTTTGGCCAGTCAATTACTAAAGCATCGTCCCCTGCTCCTGCTGCTGGGGTTTTGCAAGTGTTTTTATATCCATTGCTGCACCTGGTAGCTGGAACAGAGGAGGCTTATTTGGGAATGGTGAAAGTAAAAAGAGCACCTTCATTCGTAACACATGGGATCCATCTGAGCAAATGTCTTTGTTTACTTGATGGCCAGCATTTTTCTCTATCATTTTTTTTCCCCTCCACTCATTTTAGCATTGCAAAACCAACCTGGCTGCAGAGCATAACCCAAGGACCTTTTTCAGCTTGGTCCATGTTGCTGGAGCTTTGCTGTTGGACATGATGTAAGAGGCAGGACGAGCAGGTATTTTCAGATGCCAGCTTGAGCTGGCAGTGCTGACAGGTTGAAAAATGAATCTGGGGGTTGTAAGCTAAGCACATTTTGAGCTGGGAGCATCACAGAGAACATCTGCCTGGTCATTTTCCCTGTGCCTCTGTTTTGTACTCCAAGCACGCTTTGTGTTTCAAGTGCAGCAAAGGCTGATGATTTACATGTTAAATCAAACCATTTCATTCAGGAGTACTCCCAGGAGTATAAAGCACTGACGATGGCCACCAACAACAAAGAGCATGGTGACACTGCTAAAATGCCGTGAATTGGCCCCAGGGCATGCTGAGTTCTGGAGTATCAAATTCAGACCTTTCTTTTGACAAGAAAGCCAGGAAAATGATCAAACAGAGCAAGCGCTGTACCCACATCAGCGTTAAGTGACAGCAGCCGCACACCTCCCCACCTAACTGATACCTCATCAAACCTTTGCTATTTCATACAGATCACGGGTCAATTAAACACATGCACTGTCTGCATCGAGCCCTGCACGGTGCCAGCGCCTTCCCAGCGGGAGCAACCTTTCCCATCAGGTGCAAACAGCCCACCACCAAACCCCATCGCCCGCGCCACGGAGGTAGAAACGTGCATCACTCACCAGGTCAGCTTCGCACTCTCTCTTGCAAGTGCTCTGCGCGTCTACCCACAGGTTGGGGTTCATGTCATTGGGGCATATCCCAGCGTGGGAATACCGGATCGGAGGTAGCGCTCTCCCTTTCAGAGAGACCTCCAGAAGCAAGAGGACACTGCTCTTCCCCAGCAAGATCCACATCCACCGAGTGAACAGCACCACCAGCATCTCAGAACTTCTCCAGGGCAATGGCAGGGACTGAGCTGGAAGGAGTTCTTGTCTGCCTGGGGCTGCTTTGTTTTGTTTGTAAGCCTTAAATTTTCGAGGAACCCAAATGCACTTGACTTCAGTAAAAACTTCAGCGAGCTCCTTCGCTGCCTGCGCTGATAGTGCAGCGTGGTGCGGACCTCATTGGATTAAAGGTCCTAGGAAGTTACCCCCTTATTTTAAGAGAAACGCTAATAGTCTGAGCAGAGTTAGCTCTATTTATACCCTGCCTCTGTTAACAAGTCAGAAAAAGTAAACTTGATTTCTTTGACAGGCACACGCTTCCTATGTCCTGGTGGCAGTCAGACAGATTTGTTGCAAGAAAAAAAAGCTGGAAAGAGTTCAAAAGGCTGGAACTGGCATGGTGGGACCCCTGCATGTTTCTGAATGCAGGGAGGCCTTCTTAACCCCTTTAGACCTAAAGTACTTCCCTATGCTAAGAATGGCATTTACTTCTGAAAGAGTACTTGTCTAAATAACACGGACCCGCGGGCAGGGGATTTCCCCACGGCAAGGGGCTACACAATCACTCGCTAAAAGGAACAAGTAATAGGATTGAAGCAATTAAAGCCCGAATATCATATTTTAACGAAGGAAGTGGGGAAGAAATAACTGATTTAAACTCGGGAGCAACAAGGCTGTCGTCTTCACTGCTTCTCCCGGGGCTCCTCCGGGCTTTTTTGCTTCTCTCTGGTGGGGCAGGTTTCCAGGATGCCGAGTTTAATGCTGCCCTCCGAGCCCACCAGCAAGATGTTAAAAGTGTCCCTGAATTCCTCCACATTTCCTGACAGCCAGATCCCGTTGTACAGTGCATTGCTGACCCCTTTAACAGCAACGACAAAAAAACAGCACAAGTTCAACTCTATGGAAACCTGCATAAAGGAATGTACAGCATTTTTGCATCGGGGGGCGGGGGGGAAACGCAGTCAAGCTGAGTTCCTCGGTCCCTGGTTATTACAGCAAGGGGCTGATCCTGCTCGTGCTGAACACGTGCCAAAAGCCAGGGACGAGCGGCAGAAGGCAGAGTCGCTCAGCACCTTCCAGGATTAGAGCCTTTGGGCTGAGCTCTGGGCTGGCTTGGATGGATCCTGCGTGGTGCTAAGAGCCAGGTGAGTTTGCATCCCACGTGGGGGTACAGCAGGGCCAGACCAGCAGCGCTGTGCTCCGGGAGGAGGCACGTTTGTACCCCACGCCCAGGCACAATCAACCCCTTCAGCAGAGCTTTCCTGCTGTGTTTATTAAAGCAGGGCTGGTTTCACAGCTGAGCCTGGTCCTAATTCTCCCCTCAGTGACGATGGCTCCCAACCAGTACAACCAGAATGAACTGGGCTACGTGCAGGCAACACCCCAGGGCCATGGGGCTCCTGCTTCTCGCCAAGGCACAGCAACTGGGAGATTCCCAAGGGTCACCTGGAAAAGGAAGGGAAGGGAAAGGGAAAGGGGAAGGGGAAGGGAAAGGAAGGGGAAGGGAAGAGAAGGATCCTGGACCCAGCCTGCCCTCAGTTGTAGCATTACTGTGGCAACCCAGGCTTGTAGAGAAGCTCTGTGGTGGTTCTGGTTTGTGTGGCCGCGTTAACGATAGGCACCGCATTGGAATTGCATATGACGTGCAGGGAGAAGTTTTCCAAGCCAGCTATTTATAAGGAGCGAAGTCAAGCACCAGGCAGCAGCGTCTGCAGCTGATTTATCCTCTCTGAAACTTAGGAAACCTGGGCGGCACTGGTACAAAGCACCATGTTTTATTCAGTGCTTGTTTACAAAGGCGAGCGCAGCGCCCTGTGATGCCTAAAAAAGCCGACCAAAAATGACACATTCCCAAGAGGTACTTAAAATTCTTACAGCTCTATTAACAACAAAATCACATGTGCCAGTGGTTCTGTTGACTAAACAAAGACACTTTATGTTGTAAAACTGACTACAGATCAGCTTTGAAACCAGCTCTATGTGGGTCTCAAAGAGGGTGGGTATCCCGGGTGATGGGATGACCCCAGCAGCTGCTGTACACGCAGGGAATTTGCCCTCGGTCCATGGCTTTGCCACCATGTAGCTGTGGATGGCGTTTTCCCTTCCCATATGGAGACTTTTAGGGCTGTTTTACCTCCTTACCCACTGAGGCAGGGGTAGGGAGCTGGTGAGTCCATGGTGCTCTCGTAGCCTCTATCTTCCTGTGACAGAAAGCAAGCTTTGGCCATGTTAAGTGAGAGAAGCACCAGTGTGGACACACACTCCATGGGATTCCCTTCCAGGCAGTACAAAATAACACTGTCTAATGTTTTCCCCCTTCCCAGACTAAGGATCCCTTGCCCAGAGGCGCATTTCAGCTGCGGGGGAGCAGTGTGAGTCTCTAAAGAGTCAGAAACTGGTTTGCATCAACTGCTTTGCTGTGTCCTCCTCCATCCACAGGGATATTCTCCAGGAACAGATAAGTCCCACTGCTGCTTTCTGCTTTCAGCTCCCACGTATGGTGTTCAGTGTGTGACAGCCAGGATGGTGGAGCTCAGGAGGTGATGGGTGAGCTGGAAGGGAAGCGGCATGGGACATGCAACTCAGCTGATTGAATTGTGTCCCTGCTGCAGGGCAGTGGGGTCGTTCAAGGAAAGGCCATTTGAATGGCTGGATTTGATGTGTTGTCACCCCAAACACTGGGCTAGTGCTTGGCACAGCGGAGAGGGGCAAGGACATTCCATAGGAGCTTGGAAAAAAAAGGGCAAAGCAATTATCATTAATGACAATGATGGTTCTGTTGGGTCACTGTGCTATTAGAATGAGGCACAGGAAACCCCTGTTAACTGAGAAATCGTGTTTCAGCAGAACGTTTGCATAGGAAGCCTCTTACGGAATCAAATCCTGGCCTAATCCAATGGGAACCGGACAGACACTGTGTCCCTCTGGCTCCTGTCGCTCCAGGAGCAGGGAGTGCTCAGCCCCACGAAGGATCAGGCCCTCGGCTGCTTGAGCACAGCCAGGAGAGAGGAAAACAGCGCCATAAATCTCACTGTGAGCAGGGGCAGGGAGCTCCTGGGGTCAGAGGAGGCAGCGAGGGCTCGGAATAACCCCGACAGCCCCGTCCCTGCCAGCTCATCCCAGACACGCGGTCACCCAACCTGAGCAGGAGGGGACAGCAGCCCCGGGCTGCCCCCGGCTGTCCCAGCACAGCCAAGCTCTGTCTGATGCACCCGGTACCTCCTGGGCTCCATTGAGAGCTGTTTTCTCGCCTGGTTTAGATGAGTTTAACTCCGCTGACCCCGTGGATCTGAGTGGGTGCTCCAGAACAGCACCAGTGAGTGCCAGCTGTGAGCTGGAGGCTTTGTCGAGCTCCATGGGCATAGCTTTTCTGTTCTTGTTTATAAAACACAATGCATTTTGTCCTTAGTATGAGACGTAAAATAATCCTCATTCTCCATTTCTACGAACAAGTCTATTATGAGCACTGATTTTTGGCTTATCTCATCTTCCTCATATTAGATACTGATGTGATAAAGAGCTTCCCAAATGAGATCAAACCTTAGAAGAAACCCCACTACTCCCTCAAAATCCTCCTTTCTGATCAAGGTGTGGATCCAGAGCTGTTGGATGGGGAGCTGGGATCAGCTCCTCATCCCAGCTGGATAAATCTGAGCCCTGATGGCACAAAGGAACAACCAAGATCTGCTCCCAGCAGTGGGGATACAGGATCTCTGACCATCCTGTGCTCACAGATGTCCATCCAACACTACACCACACTCCTGAGAAGGCCTGCTAGGAAGCCCAAGGGTCCTGGCTAGGGCTGTTGATCCAGAATTGGCTTAACTGCTGCTGGGTTTTGTCCATCACAATTTCTTTGCCCTTTTTCTTACTCTTCCAAGCTCTCCTATAGGATGTCCCTGCCCCTGTGCTTCACCAAGTGCTGCCCCAGGGTGAACTCTTCTACTCAAGGAGGGAAATAGGATTTTCTGATGCACAGGGAACCTGGTACTAACTCCCTGCCCCTTCTCCCAAACAGGGCATCAAACCTGCCCTGCTGCAGGGACCCTGCTTCCACAGGCAGCCCCAAGGACATGCTCTTCTTTAGCCCCACCATCACCATTCACGCTCCTTATGTGCCTCCTGGTCCATGCAGAGATGCAAATGTGGCTCCTGAACAGAAAAGTACTTTCAAAAAAGCCCCTAATTCTGTCTCATTTAGGAAGTAACGATGCTCCCCTCTGTGTGTAAAGCTTATTGCACTTAAAGCTGATAGCCAGGCATTTGAGAGAAACATCATTGCCAGATCCCTTCTGAAGCGCAGCTGCCAACTGCTTGCCTCAGGAAGGAGCGTTGCTTCCAAACCCACAAAGAAATCCAGATAATGCCTCAGGACCTCACATTCAGCTTACTTTGGACTACAAAAGGTCAAATCTTCCACTTCAAGTGATACCCCACTCCCACAAGCCTTGGGAGAGCCTGCTCAGGGGATGGCCAGGACCCCAGGATGCCTGAATGCCTCCCCACATCCCTTAGAAGGGCGCACATCTCATGCTGGCCGTGAAGCAGGCTGAGCGAGGAGGAATGTTGGCACCATGTGCTGCACCTCTGAACATCAAAGCAAAGGCAAAGGCTGCTGTGCTGGCCACCTGTGTTGGAAGCACACAGATATGAGTAGGGCGGATTTGGGCCGAAGCTATGTGATGGTAATGGTGTGCCTGGATCCTATTTTCGGGCCTGTTCATGTGCATAATTAGCAGTGGAAGCATATTTCAGTTCCCCCTAGTGCAGATCTTTGTCTTGGCTCCCTGTAAGCACCCATAGCCAACAAACACTGGTTTTAACTTGTGAGATAACCCATCTGAGCAGATAACAGCATGCATGGACCGGCTCGGGGAGCTCGTACACTGAGAGCAGCAATTGCTCACCACAATGAGCAGCTGTTTCAGTGCGTGCTGCCTTACATGCAGATGCTCAGTAAGCAGAAGTTAATGTAGTTAGACAAAGAGGGCTCAATCAGGAGGGGAATCAATAATGTCAGGGAGTTTATTACAGGGTTATGGGCCACCTGCTAGACCCCAGCATTAGGCAAGCGTGATGCTGTGCTTCAGAGAGGGCTGATGGTGCTGCGCTCAGACAGGGCTAGCGCCAGGGTTATTATTTTATGCCTGAGCAGATGGCTTCTGCTCAGGGGTTTTATCTTTGAGTGCAGGCACACGACTGCTCATCATTTGCTTTCTCTTGCTCTGCTAACGTAAGCTAGACAGGAAGCAATTGCCAGTTTGATGATGGTTCATTATTGCTAGGTTTATTCAGTCTGAAACAGCGCAGCGAGAGGCAAAGAGGGCACAAAGGAAGATACTCAACCAGTTAGCAGTGAGATATGGGGAGAAGCTGGGCTCAGAAGCTTGTCTTTCACTGGCCCCTCTCTTTCTGTCTCTCTTTGGGTATCCCCATAGATAATTCGGGGATGCCATAGAGCTGGTATCTATCAAGAGTGCAAGGGTCAAATGTTGAGAGTGAGTTCACTCCACTTTAGAGCAGGAGGGTCTCGGTCACTTTCCAAAGTCCCTTCCAGCCCTGTTCTCTGGCACACTCAATGTGGAGCGAGACCTGCTCTATCCAAGCTTTGTGTTAGGGGAATCTGAGATCTGTGCTGCAGCCTGGAATACTGAGAGACAAAAATCACAGCCACATTGCAGGGCCAGCACTGTTCATGTCAGTTATCTCCTTCCATGATGTACAGGTTGGACAAGAGCACTGTCACCTGCTGAATATGGGGAGATATATGGGGATATATGATATGGGGATGGATCCATCCTGCATTGAAGCATGGCTGCACCGCAGAGGCTCAAGCACCTCACTTGTTGCAGGTTTTACTAACTAGCAGTAAGTTTTGTGGCTAGCTCATCTAACAGCACTTTAGGAAACTCTGGAACTCCAGCACCCATTCCAAGGTGTGCAAATGGAGATGTTCCCATGTCTTGCAGTAGCCATAGCATGAAAACCTCATTGAACTGATGCATTTGCTGCTGTTGTTTATGATTTTCACCTTTAACTCTTGGTTCCAGGTCTGTTTGAATGAGGATAACAGCAAGGTGCAGGCCTGGCACGTGCTCAGGCTGAGTGCTGAGCACATCTTTCACTACAGCCGGTGATGTTTCTCTGGGAACGTGAGTTAATTTAGTTCCACATGTAGGAGGCTAATGAATATTATTAGACCCATTGCACAGATTGACTTCAGTCTGTAAATGACCCTCGTTTAACCTCCCTTATTGACTCTTAGGAACTTAAAGAAGGGAGGGAATCACTTACTGAGTGTCACACAGCAGCAGCTGTGGAAGGCTGGAGCCCCCAGCCTCTGCTGCCCCCCCCATGGGCACCACTTGCTTGTCAGAAGGCTAGTTCAACATAGAAATGTCACCTTGCTTTTGTCTGTGATGTGATTCAGCTATGAAACAGTAAGGCTTCAACCTGCTGTGCTAATTTAATTTCACACAACCCCATCATCTTCCTTGAAAACCCAGTTCCTCCTGGGTTGCGCTGTAAGCCTTCACTGCCTGTGACTTCAGCACGAAGGTCCCATCTCACTGTCACTCTCGGCTGCTCCTTTTAGAAAGCTTAAGAACCTGTTGGTGGATGAGGTGAGATAAAGGTGAGATAAAAACTGCTGCACCATTGCCTGGATTTGTGCTTCATTGCGAGACTTGAGCAAGCCCTTGAATCCATTCAAGTTTGAAGCCCTCGCTGTGGCTGGGAGCCTCTCCAGCTCCCAGTGACTGGGCTTTACATCAGGCAACAAGCCAAGGTTGTTGGCTTCTCCGGACAACCTGGAAGTGCCAGAGCTCCTCTGAGGGTTTGGTATCCAAAGCTTCGCTATAAACAATAATTAATGTTCACAAAATGGAGCTATTTCCATTTCTGCAAAATGCCACCAAATCCTTTTAGCGTCAGTTCTGTCTTCATGGAATTTAAACCTAAATTAGGAAAAATTCCTATTCACTGAAGAGTTATTGCCTTCATTTGCCTTTGCTGGTTGTTAGTGGTCCCGGCTGCCACTCAATGCATCCTCCAGCCATGCTCAGTGTGACCTCTGCCAGGAGCAGTCCCTACCTGGTAGCTTGGCCCTGTGTACCAGATAGCACACATCATATGGTCTGCACTGCTGGAACCTAGATGATGGTCATCAGAAAGGGTGAGTAAACCTCTTCTGGGCCACTGACACCCCACTCGAAATGCCCAAAGGAGACTAAATGCATACGTGGCATTAACAGGGTCCTCCTCTCCTACCATTCATCCAGCAGCTGATCTGAACACTGGCTGGAGATGCAAGTGATGTCTGCAAAGCAGTGATGATCTACTTCCATTGAGCTTTCAGGTATCAAGCCACCCCTTCCTGCCCTGGTAATGGGATGTTTGTGTTCATTAGTGGCTCTTTTCATTGTAGCTCTTTCTGATTTCAGCTAATTCAGTGCACATTTGCATTTTGATCTTTTATTGTTTGCAGTGTGAAGAGAGCACCTGCAGCCTACACCACAGCAGGGTTCACTGAGATGCAGCACTTTCTCATCCACAGCAGCTTGGTCCTCAGTTGCCTGAGGTGATGGTGGCCAGCAGAGCCATTGCAGGTAAGGTGGCAGAGATTCATGTGGTGTAATCGTTATCGTTTTCCCGTGCCTCCAGGGCCTGCACGTTATCTACCCAATTGCCAGGATTGTGTTTTAATGACAGACGCAGCAGGCTCCTTTGAGCAGGGAGGTACAAAGAGATGGGAGCATCGTTAGAGGCAGCGTTTCAAACGCTCCGTAATGGCCTGATTTCTCCCCGATTGAAGTCGATGGTAAATATTCTGCTGACTTCAAAGCAGAGCTGGGTGAGGTTACAGCCAACCCCTCCTGGGAATGCTCGAGTTTCCTTGACCCGAAGGCCAGTTCAGCAGCTCTGCTTCCACAAAGCAGCTTTCAGGAGTCCTGTAAAAGCCGCTGCAGTGATTTTAGCCCTGGGTTCACATGGTAGCAGCATGTGAACGGTGGAAAACCCAGAGGACAATTCAGCCCTCCCAGGTTCTGATGGCTCTTCTGCAGATGTGGAGCTGGCAACGCTCTGGCTCTCTCCTCATTGGCGGGGGGGG
>NDXB01003719.1:72177-86856 GCA_002631895.1 Agapornis roseicollis | reverse complement strand
ATGCCTTTTCCAACCCCCCCCCCCCCCCCCATCAAATCTCACTCCATCCTGCATCTGTGTACATGTGTATGTGCACACCTACTAAGGAATCCCTTTCTTAGGCACTCAGCTCCCCCATGAGCCCCCATGGGATGCTCAATAGGGCTGAAAATCCATGGGATAGCTGTTTGTTCCATGATTCAGGGATGCTCCCCGTGGCTCAGACCTGTCCTAAATCCCAGCCCCCTTCACCACTCTCAGCTCTGCAGTTCCTGGCTGGTGATTTGGTGAGAAGAGCTGTGATTTAAGGTCAAAAGAAAGATGACTGGTGACTTCTCTGCAGCTTTGCAAGGGAAGGATCTATTTATCTCACCAAGAATAGAGAAGCTCTGGTAGAGCTCCATGCCCTCTGCCTCAGGTGCTCATCCTGCCTGGCAATAGAGAGCTGGGAATTACTGGGTTCAAAGCTCCTGGGTTACCTTTGGCTCCCCTAACAGGAGGCAGGACACAGCAGGCACTTCCAGAGGATGACTTGTCTGTGCTATTCACCCAGGATGAGGTGAATCAGCCTCTGTGCTGCATGTTTTGTCCCATAGGCATGAAGGGAGCGTTGGGTGACGCAGGCTCAGACTTGATAACGTGGAGCTTCAAACTGAATCTAATTTACTTACAGACTCTCCCACAGGGGGACTTCATAGGGCCAGCACAAAACCTGGTGTACTATGAATCAGTTCTCCCTTATGGCTTTGCCTTTGCCCTTTGAGATTATCCCCTCTGCATTCACACGCTCATTGGAAGGCCCAAAGTGAGCAGCATAAGTGAGTTTACACCTACGTGAATATTTAGCTTGACTTTTCATTCGTTCCATCTTTATTCTCCACCAGTCCTGCCATTTCCCTGAGCCTTAATGCCATAGCAGCTTTAAATCTCTATCTCTCTCTATCTGCACATGAAGTATAAGGTTTAAGGTTCTGGCTGAACCTACATCTTATTTCTCATAGCCTTACACAAGCGCAGGGCTGGTTGAAACTCCCAGCAGTGTTATTTGGGTGGGCTGGGTGAGGACTGGGTGCTTCAGTTTGATGGCAGCACCGCGTAACTGGGGATGAAGCCTTTTAAAAGTTGTTCAATAGGAGTTTTCAGTGATTGCGAACTTGGTTAAAGGAGTCAGGGAATGAAACCTGAAATGCAAAGAGAGCGGCAAATTTCATCAGCCTGAGAAAACAGGGGCAAAGAGCAAACACAGACCATGGTTTCTCCAAAAAAGGAGAAAAGAACCAGTGCAGAGGTCCAGTCACAGCCGGAAGCTTGCAGAGAGACAGATGTTAAAACTAAACCAACGCAATCTGGCACATTTGCTCTGAGGACAATGAAGGGCCCAGCTCTTCCTTGTGGTTACTTCAGGCAGCAGCAGGATGTCCAGGCATGGCTCTGTGCTGCCAAGGCCTGCCCAGTGCTCCCAGTGATGCCCAGTGGATGCAGTTCCCCCTCGGTGGTGAGGGTACAGGGAGCTCCTGTAAATGCACCATGCAAATCACAAAGCAAACACACCAGCACTGATCTGAGCTCCATACAAACTCTGGCTGTGGCTCAGAGCTCGGTGTACTCCTACTGAAGGCAAAGAGACTGCAGCCATAAGCTCTCAGCACCGGATGCAATCCCCAGCATCTTCCAAAGGGGATGGCCCTGTACCAGCACCTGCACCGCATCTGCATCCTCATGGCCTTGGTAGGGTGATGTATCCACATTGTGCCCTACACAGGTACAGGCATCATGGGGACACAAACCCAGAAGCCACAGGGGAAAGGGAAGGAGCAGGGAAAGAACATGTCCTTGGTTTTGCTGGGGTTTGGTGTGTGCAACAGGTCCAAGGCACGAGCAGGAAGGCTGATGGCGGCAGCGGGGAGTTTGAGACAAGTGAACTCGCTGCTAATCCTCTTCTACACAGCCTTTCTTGCGGGAGGAAATCTTATGACTGCAGGGAGAAGTACATTGTGTAACCAAGCAATGGTGAACCCGAGGTGCATTTAACAGGGCTTGGCACGAGCACGACACAGTGGGATACTCATCCCGAGAGAGCGTGAGAGAGACCACCTCAGTGCATCACCCGCAGGCGTCGAGTCCTTAAAAGCCCTGGTGCGGCCTTGGGAAAGGAGCCTGAAACAGAGGGGAAAGAGCCTAAAGAAATAGAGGGGAGAGAAAAAAAGGCAAAAAAGCCCCCTAAGCCTGCGGGAACCAGCTCATTGCGCAGGGCTTCCCCGCGCCTGTGCTTGCAACGCTGCACAATGTCCCTTTGCAGTGCGCAGGGCTCCGGAACCCGCAGGATCAGAGCTGTGCTATGGATGCACGCTCTGGATGTGCCCAGCCGAATTCAAAGGCGTTTTACAATGGCAGCACAAAGCCGCGCTCCGGGCTCCTCCGCCTGTTCCGCGCTGACATCTAGTGGCACAGCGCTGTGATGCTGATGGACCAGGGTCCGGGTTGATGTTTTCAGCCCTCTTCCTGCTCCTAAGGAGCTTTCCCCCAGCGGTCTGACAGATGTCACCGTTGGAAAAGGCCGTTTTGCCTCTGTATCCTATTGGGGTTTGATGGATTTAAGAAGCTGAGGTTTAAAGCTTTTACGATGTGCAAGAGAGCGTTCCGTGTCCTATAACACATCACCAGGTCTAGACTTTGGTGTGCCTCTACTTCACAGAAGGGATCATGGGTATGGTTAAATAGTGTGATAATTTACAGTGGTTTTACTGAGAGTTAAAGAGATGTCGGGCAGGACAGTGTCCAGCTGCAGGCCGCCTGCCTCATCCCTGGCTTTGCAGTTATCCCTGGGTAAATCTTGTTGGCAAACCATTCCCTGTGTTAGGAATCAGACTGGTTCTCATAGTCCTGTTGTGTCCTTGGGTACGAGCCGGGCAGACCTTTTGCTCAGGTTGTGGTGTGAGACCAACAGCGTTTGATCAGTGTTAGAAACCACCTCTGCCATAGCGACAAGGTCTGGTGTGAGGTGTCCCTGCCCATGGCAGGGGTTGGAACTGGATGATCTAAAGGTCCCTTCCAACCCAAACCAGTCTGTGATCCTATGCTGGATACCACCACTGCCTGTGTGTGCTCCTCTTGTGTTCGGAGGGAGGGCGGTCGCAGGGGATGCTTATGGAAACAGAGAGGTCTGTGGGGCTCAGGTCTCCCAGGGGTTTAAAAGGAAGATGTTGGCTCTCTTCTACTGTGCTTGGAAGCGTCATTGAAAGTGATGGCTAATCAGGAGCTGTTTGGATGGGTGTGGCCTGCCCAGCTGCTACTTCTGCCATGGTTCAAAGTGATGGCATCCCAAGCCCTAACTTAACCAGCGCGTTAAACCCGGGGCTGCTGCTGAGGGAAGCGAAGCACTGAAGGAGAGGCAGTGAAAACCCACCCAGATTGGCGCTGATTTCCCATTGGTGGCAGACACCGGGGCCAGGACAAAAACCCTGCGGTGAGAAACGCGCTCCTCAGCACGGGTTTAAACAGGAACCGGGCTGCGTGGGGAGCACCCCATGGGTCCCGCTGCCAGCCCAAGGCTTCGAGCCCACCCGCGGGGTCCCTGCCGGGGTGGCCGCACCACGGTGAGGGAGCTTGAAGGCAGGAACCGGACCCCGCCGGTTCTAAGCTCCCCGCCGAGGGCGGCGAGCGGCCATGCTCCGGCGGCTTCCACGCTGCCCAGCACCGCCTCACGCCGCCGCTCGGGGCCGGGGCCCCCCCACCTCGGGCCCGGGTTCAAGATGGCGGCGGGCGGAGCGCAGGCCCCGGGCGGCGGGCGGCGGGGCGGGCCGGGCCCGGCGGCGAGGAGCTGAGGAGGCCGCCCGGGCCCCGGCGCCTCCTGACGGGCCCCGAGCGGGGCCGGGTGTGATCCGGCCCCGGCCATGAGCGGCGCGGAGGAGGCGCGGGAGCTGGAGGAGCGGCTGCGGGAGGCGGCGGCGCTGGGGGACACGGAGGAGGTGCGGCGGCTGCTGCGGGCGGGCGCGGACATCAACGCCCGCAACGAGATCAATGGCTGGTGAGGAGCGGCGGGGCACGGGCTGCGGGGGGGGGTTGGCCGGGTGCTGGGCTCCACACGGGGCTGGGTACCCCCGGTGTGGGGCGGGAGAGCCGTGTCTGGAGGTTCGAGGTGTGCTGTTGACAGGAAAGGAAGCGCTGAGCTCGGGAGGCTTTGAGGTTTACGGCCAAAGAGGATCATGGTGAAGGGAGGGCAGTGTCCTGCCACCGGCCACCACAGCCCTGCTCAAGGGCCTCATGGCACGGGTACCTGAAGGGAGGATGGAGTGAGGTAGGGTCGGTTTCTTCCAGGGAACAAGGGATGGGACAAGAGGAACCGGCCTCAAGCTGCACCAGGGCAGGTTTAGATGGAGCTGAGGAACAATTTATAGAATCCTAGAATAGTTCGGGCTGGAAAGGACCTTAAGATCATCCAGTTCCATCCCCCTGCCATAAGCAGGGACACCTCACACTAAACCAGGCCATGCAAGGCTTCGTCCAGCCTGGCCTTGAACACTGCCAGGGATGGAGCACTCACAACCTCCCTGGCCAACCCATTCCAGTGCCTCAGCACCCTCACAGGAAAGAATTTCTTCCTTAGATCCAATCTAAACCTCCCCTGTTTCAGTTTGAACCCGTTACCCCTTGTCCTGTCACTGCAGTCCCTAATGAAGAGCCCCTCCCCAGCATCCCTATAGGCCCCCTGTATTTCCTTCCCCTATAATTCCTTCCCCAAAGGGTGCTCAGGCATTGGAACAGGGCAGGGCTGCAGTCAGCGAACCTGCAAGTGTTCACACACTGTGGAAACGAGGCCTCAGTGCCGTGAGTCAGTGGTGGTAAAGGTTGGGCTCGATGATGTTAGAGGGCTTTTCCAGCCTGGTTGAGTCTATCAGGCTGTGTCCACCAGCAGGGCTCATTGGGGCAGTAGTCACTCTTCATGCTATAGCAAGGCAAAACAGGGCCTTGCCCTGCAGAACTTAAAATAGATTTATAGCTTTAACAAGTGATGCAATGAAGGAACCTTTATTCCCAGTTTTTGTTGCTATGTGTTTAATTCAGGTGAATTGAGGAGGGAGGGGTGAGGAGGACCTTGGAGCAAGCTGCTCTAGTGGAAGGTGTCCCTGCCCATGGCAGGGGGTTGGAACTGGATGAGCTTTAAAGTCCCCTCCAACCCAAACCATCCTGGATCCTAGGAGCAGGGACCACAGGTCTGAAGCTGACAGTACAACCTCTCCTTCCTTCCCTGCAGGACCTGTTTGCACTGGGCCTGTAAGCGGAACCATGCGCAAGTGGTGTCCTGCCTGCTGGAAGCTGGAGCAGATCCGCAGATCCTCACGGTTAAAGGAGAGCTGGCTGCACAGCTGACTGCCAAACCAGACATCCGGAAGATACTGGGAGGTACGGTTCCCATCTTAAAGGTCATCTGGGATTCTGGGACTAAAGACTAAACCGGGTTTAGTGCTTTTATCTGAGGCAGTAGACTGGCAAAACTGCGGTTAGGACTTTTGTGTCTCACTAGATAGCTCTGATTTATAACTGTAATTCATACCTTTGTTATTATGGCAATTAGACATGGAGCTTTCAGGTAGGAAGGCCTTTATTCTGCACGGTGTCATCAGGAGATTGAAGAGCTGTGTACTTTGGGAACACACTGCTGCAGTCCTGTTTGCAGTCATTAAGCAGCAGGTAGCACATGAGCTGCAAAGAGAGGCTTTCACCGTTGCATTCTTATGTTCTCTGACCATAAGAAATGCTACAAATCCACTCAAACAGCTGCAGCATTTCAGAGGTTACAGCTTCTGAGCGTGTTACACTGTGACTTGCAGTATGGTTAACTTTTTCTCCATAGCTCTGTGATCTTACACTTTCTCTATGTGCAGGAAGCCTGGTTAGTTGCATGTGACACTCCTGCACACTGTTAGTGCCTGTTTCCATCAGCATCTGGGGACTGTGCTCCAGATCAAGATTTTTAAGTGCTTCACCTTTGGAAATGTTAACTTTCTATCTCCTGCTGATTGCACTTAAATTGCTCTTTACTATGATGCATTCTTACATTAACAGTTCATGATCATCTTAAATGAAATTGCAGGTAAATCACAGCTGAGGTCACAACAGTCACCACTGCAGGAATGGCATGTTATTTGCATGAGCATTTTTTGTGTTCTTTGGACAAGGTGCTCATCTCTTGGCCTTAGTTCGTGGACGATGACTTGACTTCTGTTGTTACCATCTAAACTGTCAAGTGTATGTGAACTCTGTTTGTAGTTACCTTGTTTTTCTGTCCAGCTTTCATGTTTCCTGGGGAATAACATATATCACTTATATTCCCCTCAATGGGTTTATTCTGAGAGTGTAGGGCTGTTGAGCAGATCTTTCTGAACTGCCTTGACATGAGTATCAACGTCCTGTAATCTTCAAGTCAGGCAAGAATGGCATTTACTGCACTACTTCAAGGCAAGAGAAGAGTTGGCTTGGGTATTACATCAAATAGTCACTTACCTGAAGAAATACTCAGTTTAAATCACTGGCATGAGTCATAACGAACTATGTACAGCACTGTTAGTAAAAGCATTATAAAATGAATTTTAGAAAAGAACTACTGGTAATACAGTTCCTTTGACAACAATGGAATAACACTGCTGGAAATGATGTGTCCTTCAATGGTTTTTTTTTCCCATTTTGCTTTTTAAAAATGCAATATATTGTAGGAGTCTAGATTTTTCTTTCATTTTGCAGCTACTTGCCATCCAGCTGTTAACATGCTTATGATACATTAGCGTCATCATCAGAATGATGATGTTTTAAGGCACAATAGGAAAGCTATATTCAAAAAGAGAAAGATCTATCCAATATGCCTCATCCCTGGCAGTGTTCAAGGCCAGGTTGGATGGGGCTTGGAGCGACCTGCTCTAGTGGAAGGTGTCACTGCACANGAAAGCTATATTCAAAAAGAGAAAGATCTATCCAATATGCCTCATCCCTGGCAGTGTTCAAGGCTAGGTTGGACGGGGCTTGGAGCGACCTGCTCTAGTGGAAGGTGTCCCTGCGTGTGGCAGGGGGGTGGAACTGGATGAGCTTTAAGGTCCCTTCCAACCCAAACCAGTCTGGAATTCTATTATTCTATGATAATAATATGGTGGAGTTTTTTTCTCTCTCCATCCCCTAATCCCATTTTTTAATTTCGTTAGTAGAGGAAGAAACTGAATGTCAAGGAATGAAGGATTTCAATTTGCCAGTTGTTGCAAACTACTTGGCCAGCCCTCCATTCCCTTATGTTTACACTGAAGCAAGCATTCCAGAGAGCCCAGCAGAATCTCAGAATGAAAGTGCTTCCATCTCCTCTGCCTCCCAGTGTGAAACCAGCCCTTGTTCATCAGCAGCTCAGGTTGAAAGCATCTGTACCCCTACATCCTGCAACAGTGAAGATGACTTCCCTGCACAAGCTGCTGCAGAGCAGCTGCCCACCTCGCCACCACCTCCCGCAGCCCTGGAGTGCCCCCAGCCAGCAGTGCCCAGTGTCCCCCAGCCATTGGTACCCAACACCCCCACACCAGTGGTACCCAACATCCCTCGGCCAGTGGTCCCCAATGGCCCCATCTGGCAGTCACCTGCACTGGCAGCACTTGAACAGGCCAGACCTCTGCAAACTGACAGTTCACCCACTGGTCCTGCGCCATCATTCCAGCCCTTTTTCTTTACTGGAACTTTCCCGTATAACATGCAAGGTAATGAAGTGTAATTTCTCATTCTTCTATTATATTTTGTTTCATGTTTATGTTACTGGGTCAAAGATGAAGAATCATCCCACTTTCTGATTCATGCGGAATAGAGGCAGAGATGTTGGAATTCTTTGGCCTCAAGTACATTCTGCAGTGCTAGGTCAAATATTATAGTGTTTTAAACATGGTAATACTTTGCAACCAATGGAAAGATCAGTCCAAGCAACATAACAATTCAGATTTTGCATCATATACATTTCTGGTAGTTTGGTCACAACTTGATTTGGAACTGGATGGATTGGATTTTTAACATTATAAACATGTTTTCCCTGTGTATTTTTGCTGTTCAAATGGAAGCTTCTATTAAGTGCTCAGTGAGATAATAAGTATAGCATTACAAAACGTGACTTCAGAAGATAATGGTAGATATTTTAGTGTTAGATTTGGGTTGGGGTTTCTTTGTTTTGGTTTGGTTTTTTGGTTTTAATCTTTTTGTTTTCAATCAGAACTTGTGCTTAAGGTGAGAGTCCAGAACCTCAGAGACAACGACTTCATTGAAATTGAACTGGACAGACAAGAACTGACCTACCAAGATCTGCTCAGAGTGAGTTGCTGTGAACTGGGAGTTAATCCAGAGCAAGTTGAGAAGATCAGGAAATTACCCAATACGCTTGTAAGAAAGGTAAGAATTGGAATCAGCTTCATTTGACTTTGCAGGCATCAGAGAAGGTATTTTTGTAATGAAAATTGACAAAACATGGCCTTGTGTTAAAACCAAACTGGCTTAAAACTCACAAATCCAAAAGGATGGTGGACTTTTCTTAGAACTTTGTAATTTACCTAAAAACATTCTTGTTGGAAGCTGAGTTTGTCAGCTCCTATTTCGGCATGAAACAAGTACAGCTTGACAATTTTGAGTGTATCAGAAGCAGTGCATTAGTGTGCTTTTAACATAATTGCCATGTTCCACTTCACTGTCTGCTTGCCTAAAAGGAACAAATAGTAAGGGGGAAAAAAGCCCCAAAAATTGGCATGTGAAGAACTTAAAGATGTCATTAACAAATGAGCATGATCTTCTGCTCCAAAAACACCTTATGAGGTCTGGAAATGGAATGCATTTGGTCACAACTCTTAGTTAAGTGACACGTATAAGTGCAAGCAAATCATAATGAGGTTCAAGGAGAAATAATTATGTAGTTCAAGGAGGAAAAAAACCCCAAACCAAATATGCTTTGAAAGAAAGAGCAGATACTGGTAAGAATTTTTCCTGTTATTTATTCCTGTCATGGAATGAATGTGTGTGGAGGTGTGACCTCCCTGGAATTTTAGTTTTTACTTTTTTGGGCTATTATCACAAATAATAACCAGGTCTGTTTAGAGTATAATGCATCGTTCTGCCTGCTCTTTACAAGGACAAGGATGTTGCCAGACTTCAGGACTTCCAAGAGCTGGAGTTAGTTCTTGTGAAAAGCGATGGCTCTCCTTTCCGAAACACTGCGTCCACTTTGATGGAGAGGCCATGCTACAACAGCAGAGCATCAAAGCTGACGTACTGACTCTTCCAGTGCAGCTGGAGGATGGAAACCTGGTAATTCTCTGATGCTGCTGCCTTTGGAAGGCAGTAAATTAAGCGGTGTAAAACCTTAAGTTATTGTTAGGGTTACTATTTTAACTAATAGTTTATCTTTTGTATTTAATATCCCTTTTGCTTTTATTTTTTTATTGATAAAATATTCAGATAAGGGATACCTCATTTGTCTACTAGAATCACATGCTTCCAGTGTCTTTCAGTGAGGTTTATTGGTTGTATTTGACAACAGAGGGCAGGAAAGACTTAATAATTATTGCTGTGAAAAGTGTGTTTACTCCACTCTTTGACCAAATAGGACTCATGGAAAAGATTCAGGAAACTCTCTGTGTGTGTACGTGTATATATATATATATTTTTTTTTTCTTTAAACTTCCTGATTAAGTGAAGTTAAACATCAGAGGGTATCTGGCATATAATGAACAGGTGCTCTCTATTGATGTAAAACTTGCAAGTCTTTGTGTAAGTCAGTCAGTCTCTTGCCCCTTCCCTAAGCCTTGCTAAGGTATATTGTCTTGCCTGCTGGGCTGGAAATACGTAATGCTCTGAAGTGACACAAGAAATAATTCCACTGGGCTGAAAGTAAGTGGAGGTATTATGTCATATTTAAATGTTTCTTTCCCATATTGTAGCTTAAGTGATGGCATCCTTCCACCTCCACAAATACAGCTTAATTAAGTCCCAAAGCAAGTTAAAGTGTCCAGTTGAAAGCCCTTCTGTTTGAGGGGCCAGGGAAGGGACCACAAATCCATGTCCATGGTTTTAATTAATTATTTTCCCTGAAGATGTAAGGAGACTGCATTATTTCAAAGCCAGTCCTGTTAAGTCAGGTAATGTCCTAATGGCCCACCCTCACAGACCAGTTACAGGGTGTGTGGTTAGTTTCTGCCCTGTGAGAAGCAGAAGCACAACAGTATACTCTTGAGGTATCACAGCTGTGAGGAGCACCCCACACTCTTGATTAGCCATACTAAACCAATAGCAAATAACTAACCTGTAACTTTACATGTTGCAGAGCCTGCTATCACTTTTACGTAATGTTTAGCTGGGTGAGTGCTGGAAGGGCTGAATGCCTCCAGGTGCTTCCACCTCATTCTGGGGGCTATGGGGAAGCAGCTTATGGTTAATCTACATTAAACTTAACTTAGATTTAAGCAAGTCAGTAATGAAAACATCCACCTGTGGTTTTATGAATGGCAAGTCAGCATTAAAAAACACCTTGAAGTCACTCCCCCTTTTGTCTGAACAAAGTAAGTTGCAGCATTGCAGGAGCATTAACTTGAAGCTTTTCTTGTTAATGTGGTAGTCTGCAAAAGTACACGTTAGGAAGCGTTTGGGGGGAGGGGATGCATACCAAAAAACTATTATGATGACCTTTGTAGCAGGCCCCTTATCTGGGTACTGAGGTGGGTGAAGGGAGTTGTGTTTTTCTGGGTAAAAGCTGATGCTGATTTTCTTTTCCCTCAATAGTACTGATTTTCCTTCCATCTCTGCTTTTTTAAGCTACTCTAGAACAGAGTTTCTGCACAGCTGATGCAGTGTTTGTTGTTGCTGAGCTGGACTGAGGTGTTGACATTCAGACCATCAATAGTACAATCAGTGTGTTTTGGTAGGAGCAACATGGTTAGCAAGAGCTTTGCAGGAAGACCATACACTTAACTCTGGGTTCAGCACTGTGGTATTTAGGCTTATAATTCTTATTTAGTGCAGAGTAATTATCCTTTTGCACTTGCTCCTATATACATCCTCTCACTTAAACTCTGCTAACCCACCTGTTCTCAATCTTGGCCCTCCTCTAGCCAGGAGCTAGGCTATTTTACAACTCCTGGTGAGCTCAAGACTCTGACACAGTACTAAGTGGAAAATTTTCTAAGTCTGGCTCCTGCTGTTTTTCTTGTAGCACAGGAAAGGAGTTTTTATTTTACCAGTTGTCTGGTATCTTTCCAGCACAGCCTGTGGGCTAGCTTAGATTATGTGCAATAACTGTCTGAAAAACAGTAGCAGTTACTCTTCACTTTGAGTCACTAATTCATTTGCAGCTCCTTTGTTTAGGAAAGCACTGTAAAGACTACTGACCATTAAGCTACAGCAGCAGCTGGTTTAAAAGCTTTACTTGCTCTAGCATCCACCAGGAATAACAGTTAATGTGATCAGACTAAAACTTTAATCATGATCTGACTGTAACAGTAAGTCTATGCATTCAGAGAAATATTTTTGTATGTTTTATGCAGTTTGATAAACTCTAAGGCACACTCGTGTTATGTTAACTGTGTTCTGTTGTTGGTTTTTTCCTTTCAGTAATAAATGACTGAAACTAAGTTTACAAAACTTACTGTTCTTCCAAGGACAACCTTGGTTTGCACTACAAACTTGTACTGACCTGACATTGCTACTCTTCACCTCTATTAAAGTAGCAGTTGTTTAAAGTACTTGGATCTCTTCCTTTGTGAGGGCTATGGTGTGTGTGGGGATGATATGTGGTACACTGGAACAGACAGGACACTAACCAGGATGGAGAAAGCATGGAGGAGCTCACTTCANTTCAGAGAAATATTTTTGTATGTTTTATGCAGTTTGATAAACTCTAAGGCACACTCGTGTTATGTTAACTGTGTTCTGTTGTTGGTTTTTTCCTTTCAGTAATAAATGACTGAAACTAAGTTTACAAAACTTACTGTTCTTCCAAGGACAACCTTGGTTTGCACTACAAACTTGTACTGACCTGACATTGCTACTCTTCACCTCTATTAAAGTAGCAGTTGTTTAAAGTACTTGGATCTCTTCCTTTGTGAGGGGTATGGTGTGTGTGGGGATGATATGTGGTACACTGGAACAGACAGGACACGAACCAGGATGGAGAAAGCATGGAGGAGCTCACTTCAATAACCTACTTCTGTATTCTCAGCATTGTTAGAAAATCACAGATGATATTTAGGTTGGGCTCAAGCTGTGGAGATGATACTTTTCAAGCAGCTGAATCTGGTGTGAAGATGCTCATTACAGCTGAATCTGAAGGTCCTATAACAAATATGTGCAAGGTAAGGTGCAAGACAACGATTTCTGGCCGCTGAAAGGAGTAACACAGTGAGGCAGTAGGCTGAATCAAGTTTCAAAAGGAAGAGATGTTCATGCAATGTCTGCAGTTAAACTTGGTTATGATCTCACTTGTCTCACCTGCATTAATTTCTCTCCAGTCCCACCCCACCTCAACTCCTCTGCCCCTGTTTGGCATTTGCTTTATAAAATTCCTCTTGTAGCCCCTTTTATGAGTGCACTTCCACCAGTAGCCAATAGTGCTTTGTTGATGTATGGCTGCAGCTACACATAGAGTCAAGTCCTGAATACTAATATGAGGGATAATGCTTTCTAGATATATAAATTCAGTGCTTTGCAGACACATCGCTGTCTCTGCTGACTCACTAGTACACAGTGCAGTCCTTTCCCAGTAAGAACTATGCTCCCTTGTGCTGCAGCTTCATAAGAAAGCATAAGACATGGTTCTGCTCCCTTGTATCTGTCCGTCATGCTCACCAACTGCATGCAGTTGTCAAGTAATACAAATTAATGCTACAAGGCAGACTGGCAGTGGCATCTCTCTCACAATGCTGTAAAAGTCTGCTTTAGAAAGGCTTAGGGCCTGTACTTATATTGTGAGATTTCTAGGTTCTTAACCAACTGCCGCATAAGCCATTTAGCTGCTGAAAAAGTAGGCTTGAAACTCAATACTAACTGATGGCACCAAAAAACCCCAAGCCCACAAACACCACAGAATAACTAAGCATCCAAATTAATGGACTAAGCTTGAAGACAGGAGTAGATTTATTAGGAAAGAAACTTAATATTAAACGTCCAATGACAGAGACAATCGGCTTTGTAACAGAAATTCAAAGATACTTTATTTCCATTTCTCGTATATCAAGAAGCTAGGAATAGCTGAGTTGTAAAAATGGGATCCGGTTTAGTTTGATTCACACAAATACTAAACATTTATTTTTGTGTTTTAAAGTCCAAGAATGAAAACTCGCAATTAAACACTGAGCAAGCCACGTGTTCAGGTTATGTTGGTTTCTTATCTTAAAAAGTCTTAAAGAAAAGAAAAAGGAGACAGGACTTATATTCTCAGTAGCATTATGTGCTCTTATCAACACATCTTTCTGAACTCTCTGGGAGGAAACACCAGTCCTGAATTAAATCTTTTATATATATAAAAAAAAATAAAATAAAAATACTAACTCAACTTTATATTTTTCTACGCCACTACAGCTTTCTTTCACCTCATTTTAAAGCAGATCTTCAGTTTAAGCTGTCTTCCTCTGTCTTCGCAGACTCTTCATGGAGTAGTCCTATAATGCAGAAGTTTGGGAAAACAGACAATTAGACAGCATTAAGGGCATTTTGTTGTCATTCCTATATACTGGCCCAGTTGTTAGCTGGCAGCTTAACACTACAGAGATGTCAACATGACTGGCTTTAGAAGCAATAATGTAGCATTAATGATTTAATAATCAAAATTAAGTGTTTAAGACTTCCTAGCATAAATAATAAAGCTACAGTAACAAATTATGTTGCAAGAAGCTCATTTATCAGCTGTACTCTCCATTGTTAGCTCCTTATTTGAGGAATACAACTAAAGACCTTCTGTAACAGTAAGAAAGCCAAGTCAAGAGTGAGGAACAAACTTCCAGTTTTCCTTTTAATACAGTATTTGTTATTTCCTAGTGTTTAACTGTTTCACTTCCAGCACCCAGTTTTTCAGCACACATTATTGCCATGAACATTGTAATCATGTGGTGGCATTTTTCTCTGCATTTACTTTGCCTTAAAAGTCTGTTATCAGCCATTCTACCTCTCTGTATTATGGCTGACTGCAACTTCTCCTACACAGTAGGAAATATTAAACACATACCTCTTAAAGACTTGCATTGCATTGAAAGTAACCTGTAGTGTTTATTGCATTTTAAACTCTTTAAAGATATCTAATTCTGGGCAGCACTGCATCCCTACACACAGTTGAAAGAAAATTCCATTCTGTTAACATCGGCTTTTACAGTATTCACACAATACACAAAAGGTCCTTTTCACTATCTTGAAAATCAAAAAAAACACAACAGTAAGCTTAAAGATTACAGGCAACAGCATTCAAACATGGATGTGGGTAGAGAAAGGAGTACCTGGCATGAGTACCTGCTTAGTTTGACTGAATCCTTGATTTTTAATTTGGCTTTTCATGGGCCGCTCACAACACCAACGCTGTGTGAGGTATGGTAGTCAGCTGCAATAATTCATAAACCCTACACTTCCATCAATCCAATGCTACTGGCTCTCGAGTTACAGAACAAACTGCATTAGAATGCAAGGCAATAAAGCAAAAAAAAAAAAAAAAAAAAA
>NDXB01003719.1:57731-71756 GCA_002631895.1 Agapornis roseicollis | reverse complement strand
AAAAAAAATGGAATTAAAAAAAAAAAAATTTTAATTTTTTTTTTTTTTTTTTTTTTAAAAAACGATAACAAAATCCCTAAAAAATAAAAAAAGAGGAAAATTAATGTTGCTATGGTGACTATATTACAAATATGTCCCAAAGAGGCACACTAATGGGGGGCACGAGTCTGCTACAAAATAGCTGAGACAAAACAATGTACCTCAAAATGTTTTGCAGGACTACACTGTCTTTTCCTTCAGAAGGTGCTTTAGTATGTCTTCTTACTTGGCTTAGTTCCATCTTCATCTGTGCATACTTACGCTGCACTGTTAAACAGTAACAAAAAGCCCTAATCAAAGTTTGAAATAATGCACTTACCTCTGTCTGATCTGAGGTCATATCAGATCAGTTTTAATTGGACTGAGTGTCACCTTCAGATTTAATGTCTTCACTGGTCCCATTGACCTCATTCTTAGTATCACTCTCCTTCGAGTCTGTATTTGTGTCTTCACTCTGTTTTTCTCGACTACTGGACTTCATACTACTTTTTTTATCATCAGATCCCCTCTTTTCTGCCATGAAAGAAGACATTGACCATGGATTTCAAAGTAAAAAAAAAAAACAAAACATTGCACATGTGAGATATATATTGCATAAAAAAATGGGACAATTACTTTCTATAGCAGTAACAGTCAGTAGTACTCCAAAAGTTACAGAAATTGGCTGGAATGGAAAGGGTACAAAAACAAAAACAAGGGTAAAAGGGGACAGCAGGGGGTGGGGAAAAGAGAAAGGACAGAGGCAGCTACTCAGCTCTCTGCTGAAACACACGAAGTGGGGTAAAGAAGCAGTCCAGAAGTTAGGCAAGTGTATCATTACGGTGCATGGCTTCCTTACTTATCATGGGACTGTTATTTCTCCCCCCTCCCCCTCCCAAGTTTTAATTTGGGATGTGTATGGCTTCTTTGGTTCACAATTCTCATTAAATACAGCTTTTCAAAAGAGAATCCAAAAAGAGCAATGGGACAATGTGTCACTGCATTATCAAATACATCAGTACTTGCCAATTCAAAATACAGCAAAATCCCAAAGATTCAAATACTTGGGGAAACAAAATTAAGCATCAGTTTTGAAGGTGGGGATCACAATGACAATCAAAACTAACTTTACTGCACAGTTTGGCACATGACTGTCAGCATTATTAATTCTCCGTTTATAAAACGAGCAGGAAATTATAATCCACTCATTAAAAAAGATAGGGTGGGGGGGACACACAGTTTGGAAGGTAGATAAAAACTGCCAAAGGAACAGCAAGATGGGAAGGACCCCACAATTTTGGACTGAAAAGTCTGCTGCAGTGCTGAGAACCTCATCTTTTCCTCAAACATCTTCAAAGAAGGAAGGAAGCCAGAAAAACATTTCCATGGCAACAAAACCATCAGTATTAGAGCTGTAAAAGCAGTGTTTGCAGATGTCATAAAAATATCAATCCTTTATTATTTCATACCATAACAGTCAACCTTTGATAAAGAAAGACACTTTGGAGAGAAAAAAGGAAATAATCCAAAAAAACCAACCTCTCAGATGCCATCACACAGAACAACATTCATGCTCTTTTTTCTGATTATTCCCTGCTAGCCGGGCAATTAAAATGAATCATATAAATCTATCATAACCCCAACACAGGAGCACATAGATCAAGCACTCTGACAAAGCTATGTTAAATAATGGGATCACCTTGACTGGCAGAACACACTTTCATATTCCGGAAGACAAAGCAGAAATTAAGCTTTAAAACAGAAGCAACATCCCAACTTGGTTTGAAACACAGCATCAGAAGGAGGGGTGAAGCCCCTCACACAAATGAGGGCAACTGCCTAAGGAACACCACTACCGAGGTTTCACCTGAAGCCGCACATCCAGTGCATGGTGCCTGGAAGACACAGGCACCAAGGTCAAAAAGCTCACTGAGGAACTAGTCATTTTGTATCTGTCTGCCCTCGGTTTTGAACTCCGCAGGTAGATTTGCACTCTAACTAACCTTGTTAAAAAGTCGTCTTTTTGTGTCTTATAGGTATCTCCGATGCACACGTAGATCCACTGAGGAATAGTAGTCTTGTTTCCCCGCAGAGGACTAGTAGTCAGCCCAATAATCTTATCTTCTGTCCTATGTAGATACGGTAGATCTTAATAGCCCTATGGATGTGCAGTGTGCAGGGTTTTGTGTCTTGTTTGTTTCTTGAATTTGGTCAGGAAGGTTAATTTTGTTTAAAGTTAAAAAAGCTACTATTAAACTGTGGTATGAAAGATGAAATTCTTCTAAAACCCTGAATAACAAAACAGGTTTACCATAGCAAACCTCCCGTGTGCCAAGCAGGACTGAGACAGTGTACTTCACAGACAGTCCAATGACTGAAATTCTTTCAACTTCTGGAGTATCTGCAAGCAGTTAAGTTCCTCCTCTCTATTTGCTACCGGTAAGATTTCTTTCTTTAGAAGCACATACAATTAGCATGCTGTTGAAACTGAGGGCATTATTTCATCGAGGATCTATTACGTATAACGAACACAATACTGACTTTGCTTGCTTCCTGATTCAACACATGCACATTTTTCTGATTGAGACTGTGTGGACAACTGAGATGTATTTTGTGAGAATAAATACCAAGATAATGTGAATGCAGAAAATCAGTCAAACCTAATATCCAGTATTACGGAGGGCTAGGGTGTTCTGACTGTATTTGCTCAGGTTTAATCACCAACATAAAAACACGATCACAAGTGTAATTACTTTTATGTAAGTATATGAATTCAGATTATGGAAGGTAAAGAGCCAAGTTAAAATGGTCTGAACGCATGTTCCAGTATTAACTCTTCATAAAATGGAAAACATCTGTTCTGCATATACCTTCTTCTCTTAAAGAAACACCCCTATTTTTTCCACCTATTCCAAAGTCAGCTCCTTGAACACTAGTTGTGTTCTCAGGGTTTATATTAAGCTTATGCTCAGCTGGTGTTTATGGCTGGTGGCTCCCTCCTTTAGCAAACGCATCCCTGTTCCTGAAACCTGACTGTCTCCATTTTTACACATACCTTTTTCTCACAGTCTTAAAGGTTGCTGTATTCCAGTGTTTTATGAACAAGAAACCAAACTTGTGCATTTTCAAAGTACAGCTCTAATTTAATGTTTAACAGGAGGCAAGTCTTGGGCAACTCAGCCTTGCTTTTTGTACTGTTAGGATTCATGTTTATAAAACAGTTTGAGATTTCAAGCTGAAAGGCACTATACCATAAGGAGTTTCAGCCAGGTCTTTGATGCTTACTTTTATTAATTGTTTATCAATGCTGGATATAAAGAAAATTAGAGACTAGTATTAGAGCTAGTATTCCCAAGGGAGCAGTAACTGTAATAAGACTTAACTGCCACATTACTACTTTGTCTGTAAACAGCAGAGCAGGTAACCAGCTTCAGATACATGGACCTCTAAAGCTGACTACTTACCTACCTACAATGCCATACTGCAAACATAAGGATGTAATGGTGTTTACAGCTCCATCACAGAAATTCAATGCTTGCTTCTTAAATACTACTGGTTTGGTTTTTCCCCTCTTTTTGAAGATTTTACCAAAGGGAAAAACACAGCCTTCTTCAGCATTACAGTCCTGCTCTAAGGCCTATTTGTGCTTCTACAAATGTTAGGATCATATAGTCAAAAAGAGTAATTGATTTTCCCAGGTGGAATTTTCATCACAGCTCATAGCATCATCTCACTGTTCTTATTTCTGGAGGAAGAAAGTAGCAAGCAGCAAATAAAACAGCCAACAAGGAAATTGGTTAGAGTTAAAACTAAAAATAATGAGATGCTGAAGAAAGTTCTCTAGTTCCTCTATTTATGGAAGGCTCAAGTGAAGAGCTGAAAAGCCTTTAAGCTCAAAACCAGACCAAATTTGAATAAATAAGAACACAGTTATTTATACGCACAGATACACACAGAATACTGAATAGGACATTCTTGACCAAGTATCAGAAATCTGTTCAGAAAGCAGCATAAAGGGCACAGTATCAGGTAGGAATAAAGTAACAGAAGGGCAGATACAGGCTACAATACTGAATCTGAGTATAAACATCAGTTCCACTGCCAGTGAGCAAGCAGCTAAAAACCACTTGCTTGGAAAGAACGAAGCAAAACGAGAGAAGAATCAATACTAAAGATGCACCACAGTATAAACCAGGAAAGTGAAAACACTCCAAGGAAGTCAAGCAAGAAAAATACATGAAGCATCACCAACATTTTGGGATCTGCTGGATAAACATGGGAAAGTAAGGGTAGGGCAAACAGGCCTATGCAATCCAGAAACATGCACATAGCACCTTTCATTCCAGAGAACCTCAAGAGTACCTTAGAAAGGGAACAGACTGTTTCATCCGCTACTGACGGTCAGTTCGAATAGTGAAGGGGGGCGACAGTTTCAGACTGGGCATTAGGCAGCACCCCAGAGCCAGCAGTTTAGGCCAGAAGTTAGTATTACATTCCTCTAGAAGACTTTTAAAGGGGGAAATTTAGCAATAACAATGAATTAGTGTCTTTTCACAGAATGTGAATCTGTAGCGTTCTCCGTGCAGCCTTTTTTAATCCTACTTAAAGCTTCTGAACAAAAGCTTTTGGTGAAGCAGTGAGTCATCAGCAATGATGCTGAATGTGGCATGAACTGCTATAAAAGCATTCCAAGGACTAAGAGAGCATTCCTTGAGACTCACCTGAATACTGACAAAGCAAATCTCAATTCAACAAAACAAAAAACACAACAAGGGGCAAGGATGGGGAGAACAGCAGGAGATTGGGGAGAGGGCATGAGATTGTAATTTAGAGCATTACAGAAAGTCTGCAAGATTTCTCTTGGACTGCATTCATGGATTAGAGAAAAAGCACTGTTAAAGGAAAATAAAGGCAACATGATCGTGTAGAGAAGTAATAGATGGTACAGGTGAAAACCCAGCTACCAATCTCCCACAAAAATGTACCAGCAAAGGGTAACTACAGCAGTACCTGCTAATAGTAGGAATAGAAAATATTCACTCTTATAAAAAGCTGACTACAGGCTTATGTTTTTCTGAAGGTAAACAGTAAACAGGCCTAAGATACAACACAATTTCACAATTTGCAGACAAAATGGTAAGCTTTTAATAACTGCTGTGACAGGTAAGAGGTAGACATTGGGGTGTATGTATGCACACAAGTGCATTAACAATAACTGGAATTAACCAAATGCTTCAAATTGGTTAACAGCAACACATACAGCTTATACAACCAGATCTGGTTTGATCCTAAGAAGAACTTTCAGTCACTCACTAACTTAAAAGCTTTTGAGACTTTAAGGAAAGATCAGAACTTGACAGGAAGATCAGAACTCAGTCTTCACACAAACATACCTTTTTCTTTTGACTTCCTGTCTTGTTCTCTCTCTCTGCTTTTGCTTCTGTGCTTGTAGGATTTCCGCTCCCGGCTTTTTGATCGTCTCCTGTCCCTGCTGCGAGACCTATGTTTTCTTTCTGATCTATCATGACTTCTGCTTCTTCTTCGGTCACGACTCCTTAACATTCAGAGAAAGTTGTAAAGAACGTGAATGTCAGCTGGTTTTTTTCTTAGTAGTAAAATTACAGCACTTTCTAATACACTGATTATTTGCAGAAAACAAGTATTTAAAACAAGCCTTAGCATACTGTATACTTGCCAGTATGTAAGACCTGGCTTTTATATTGCCTTCTTCACTTAGCCAGAATAAAACTGCACAGCTTAAAAGCATCTACTACTAGGAATCAAAGACCAGCTTCACAAAAAAGCAAGATCCTGTATTTTGGAAGTGCATGTCTACTCAAAGCTCCCTCATAAGACTTCTTACACCACAATGGTGCCATCTACTTCCAAAACTTGACAGAAGACAGCAAGCAGGCAGTGAGAACTTATCCTGAGAACCAGTAAAACAGAAGAGAAGCTAACAAAGCAGTGATGAGACCCAGGCTGACAGATTAACTCCCCATGAGATTTTTACATTTTGGGAAGCTGCATGAAAATTCATACACACACGTACCTGCTTCGTCTTCTTTCCCTGCTTCTGGATCTTTTGTGGTCTCGTGAACGGCTGCATCTTCTGTCAGATGTTCTGCTTGAATGTCTACTCCGTGAACGGCTCCTTTTACGTCTCTCTCTATCACGAGCCCTCTCTTTCTCCTTTTCTTCTTCCTCCCGTCGCCTCTTCCTTTCCCTCTCCTCTCTTTCCCGTTCCCTCTCTTTCTCTCGCTCTTCTCGCTCTAGTTTCTCTTTTTTTAACCTTTCATCACGGTCAGGTTCCTCTGTTCTTTTTCTTAACTTCTCCTTAAAAGTGAAGTTCACAGACAGAAATGAATATTGCTCAGCAGAATTAATCCAATGTAATTTAGTTTATACATTCTGAGGCTGCAGAAGCTTAAGCTTTCAAAATACTTCAGTTTTCCAAAGAATGGCCTATATGTAAGTACTTTAAAATCCTTGAAATGAAAATCCTTTGTCTTGCAGAACCTTTTTTGCTTGTCATTCTCACAAGAACACACTAAAGTTCTTTACAAGAGCTACAAAAAACTCCCACCTGAATTTGCATCTTTGCTTGTATCTAGTGTAATCACATACAACAAAGAATGGCAGTGCAAGCACAGCGCTAAATGTGCAAGTACAGGACTCCATTTGATTTTTATATACCATCTTTGAAGTATTTCACCCACTTGACAAAGTCCCCTGGACAGCCTTTTCTTTACCATAGAAAGCCTCCAAGCAATCTGCACATGTTCAGTAACTGAAGGAGATGCTTACTTTTAAATCTTCTACTGTGGCTTTTATTTTGGCATAACCCATGTGCTGCTTTCCCATCAAGTGGTCATCTACCCTGGACTGTGCATCTCCTACAATTAAAAAGGCTCCACAAACTTCACAAACTTCCATTTGTTTTTCTTGGGCTGCAAAGCTCTCAATTGTCTGAAAAAGAAAAGTATTTGATAAAGCAAAAAGTTTTAGCCAGAAGCCAGTGATGAGGTTTATTGTTATTGTTATCAAATCCTAAGCACTAGAGAGCTGAAAATCTTATCTGCATGTTTTGTCTTTGAGTACTGCTCCCACTAGGATGAGCAGCGCAAAGAGGCTACATAGACCCATTCCACGTAAGCCCCCAGGAAAGAGTAAATTAGAGAACACAGAAAACAAGCCTTTCTCCTCCCTGCAAAGGGTCAGTATGTATATGCATATATAGTCATATCTGCAGTTTTCTTGCACTCTCAGGATTAAGGTTTTCTCCTAAGATGATTTCTTTGGCATCAACTAAAATGTCTGGAGTTGCAGAATACCCATGGAATATGTCCCACAGAATGAAAAGGCTAAAATAGCCCATGAAGAAATACAACAAGGAATGCTGGGCTTCACCACTAAAGGCTGGTGGTCAAATTAATTCACTGTTTCAACAGACAGTCAAGAAATACACTAGAATTTCAACATAAACCCAAGAGGTTATTGCTGTGCAATGTTCATGAATCATGTAGTATGGACACAACACTATTGCCTGCAACATTTTAAAACTTTTAAAAGAAAGTCTTTTAACACTGGATTAACACATTTAAATGCCCTGTTATTGTCTAATAAATTCTGCACAGAACTTGCATGCCTTCAGTTTAAGGACAAGGTTGTTATAAACAGAGTGTTGCACCAACCTTTTAAGTAAGTCTGACAGCACTACAAACATGTTACTTACTGAAGTTGTAGACCTCAGCAATTCTCTTTCTTCCTTTAATTGTTCAACAAGTTTCATCATTCCTTGTGCCTCTTCCACCTTTCCTTCGGAACCTAATTCTTCAATCTAAAGGGCAATGAAAAAAAATCAACTGTAATTTTTAAACCAAAAGCAAGAGATGTCTGGTGGGGGGAGGAAGAAAACCTTACCTGTTGTAGCAGTACATCGATTTTGTCAGTTAACACCTGAATCTTCTCTTCATTTTTACCAGTGGGTCCGGCTCCCTGCCAAACAGTATAAGTGGTTTTTTATTTTCTTTTGGTTTGGGGTTTTGGTTTCTTTTTTTTTTTTAGTTCAAATATCTTTAAAGCACATTAATGTCTTCTCATATTCCAGAGACACTTCAGGAATAACCTCCTCCTGCCTCTTCTCCCATGAGAACCTAATAATAGCCTAGTCCAACATAAAATACTCCTCAACACAGCTTAGTCCTCTCCTGCTGAGTGAAGCAAGTTGTAGTCACACTAATTCCTCCTAAATCAACAAAAACATTCAAGGCCCTGGCCCATAAAAGGTAAGACATCTGAAATCGAAGTGCTAAATTTAAACCCTGAAACTGCCATGCAGCTATTGCGTATCTTTTCAGACACTCCACTATGACTTAAATGGTTGGTGGGCTCTGAAATCTTAACTTCTGAGCATAAGTACAAAAAGAATCTCACTTCATCTGAAGTACTTGTTGGCAGTGTAATCTCTATGGGCTGCTGGAACAGCCTTACATCTGCCTCCCCCCAGCCCTTTGCTCTACTCCACAGCCAATAAGCTCTCTTAACTGGATACTGTTCACAGCTCCTTCTGAAGCAACTGGACTTTGCACAGAACAATTAACTGTGGCAGTAAGAAGAAGCAAGGCTATCCTAGCAGTCATGAAGCAGACTGCAGGCTGCTCCAAATCCAGCAGTGGATAAGAAAAAACAAGTGAAGTAAACATGTAAATTTTTTTCCCAGTCAGTTTAAGCTTCCCATTTACAGCTCTCCAGTACACAGCAAGACTGAGAAAAGCTGCACAGAAATAGTTCTCTCAAACTCTTGCAATTCCATCGTTGCCTGCCAATGATAGTGCTGGAGCAGGAAGACGCTACCGCATAACTGTGGCTGTTAACAGGGAGATTTAGCTCCATCAGCTGCTGAAAAACTCAGCACTGCCCTACTTCAGCTGTATCACCATGATGCAGCTCACTAGTAGATGGGAGGAGCAACCAAGGGTGAGAAGGTAAACTGAGGTTAACAGGATTTCTAGGGTGGAGAATAGATACTGATTTTGTAGAAACAGAGGCAGGACTGCTGCTGACTGCAAAGCCACTTGGCTTGTCCATTAAGGCCAGATGCAACCTGCTAATGGCTGAAGAGACTTCTAATGGGAATCTTATGGAAAACAATGTATTTTACCTGAGAAGACAAGGTGAAGAGAACACAAAGACAATTGCTAGAGGAAAAATTGCCTCACTAGCTCTTCCAGACTCACCCCAGAAGACTGCTGATTCTGTGACAGTGCCAATCGAGCATGGCCTCTTCGAATCCTGCGCTCTACCTCTGCCAGTAAGCTCTGTAAATAGCGTAAGAAGTCTCTTTCATAGCCCACTTTCATAAAACGAGAGCTCTTCTCATACCTGGCAAGATATATTTAAAACAAAAGCTCAGGTCAATCCAGAATATATGAAGAACAAGTAACAACCTGCAGTGTTATAAACTCTTGCTCAAGGTAAGAGAATATTATGAAAAGCAGTTAGTTTCTCATGGTTGGGGTGCCTTCAAAAAATTTCAAGCATACTAGAAACACTATTTGCATTAACATATCAACCAACATACTTACTGTTTACGTAGATTTTCATCATGTATTTTTTCACAAGGACCTAAAAAGACCACACAAATGTTTTAAGCTTGCATTCCTCAATGGTGTATTCACATTCCATCAGCATTTGTTTGTGCACCATGATAGAAGAGAGCTATTAAACACTTCCCAAGGACTTTTATGTCTGCCTTTTGGCTTCCTTTGCTTGGAGTTTGTAAGACACATTAAAGAAAAAGAATGCCCATATGGTTTAGTTATTGGAAAACCAAAGGAGATTTTGAGCAACACAGAAAATAGGATTTCCAGATCAAGTTCTACATGGGTAAAACTACACAAAAAAATACCTTACACACCTGGGGCCTTAAAAAGAGAAGAAAAATTACATATGCAGGGTAGTTTCACCAAGCACTTTCTAAACTCCAGACAGCGTTCTCTGTAATAAACTGCCTACTGATCTACTGGGTAAACTTAGGAAGTGTGTGACCTCAGTTCACAAAGGCAGTCACATTAATGTTTCCCACCTCCCCCATCCCATCAAAGTCTCCAATGGACTTGGAAATTAATGCTAAGGAACCTGTTTTTCCTAGTTACCTTCTCTAAACTACATGTTGTCCACATACCATCACTTGAAAGCTACTAGTAATTTAGAGATGGCCTTCAGTAATAACTACTACAGTAAATGAGTCTCTAAAGAATCTCCGCAATGCATAATCCCACAAAAATAAGTTGCCATTAAAAGTCCTACGATTCTGTGATTTTTTTCACTTAGGGAAAGTAGGATCTGGAATAAATATTGCTCTTAACATACTGTATCACTAGCAATCCTTTACTTAAAAAAAGCTTATTTTCAAAGTGTTTTAACAGAGCATTACACAACAAATATGTAGCCTGCAAACAAAAGTTAACTGTAATTACATGAAAGCTAATTAAAATGACAAGACTTACCTAGATCAGAACGGGTGTTTGTAAATAATTCAGCTGGACAAAAGCCACAAAGGTAGTATTTACAAACCTGACAGAGAAGAAAGAAACAGGTATCATTTTTTTAACTCCTAAATTGTCAATTTTAGGTCATCTCTTCTATTTTCAAAAATACAGAACAAAAATCCCCTTTGTGCACTGAGAAATCTCTGCGTATTTCACACATTTATGTCACCTGGTAGCAGTATTGGCCACCACGTGCATCCTAAAAGACAAAAAAATCTTACTTTCCATTGCAATAATAGTATTTCTTAATTTTACTGCTAAATATTTAAGATTACAGGAAAGTGTCATCTATTTGTACATATAAACCAGCATTTGATATTTCCAACGGAATTCAATCAGATTGAACCAATTCCTTAACCATGATATCCTGCAAGGGAGTGAGTATGTCTGCCATGAAAGCATGAGAGCTAGTTGCTCTTAGCTTGTCTGTAGTAACTGCATGCAGCCCTCATTTCATCAATGCTACTGGCCAGAACATGAGCCATCAGCATTCAAACATCAGGTACTGCCTCACGAATGCTTATGCCAATTCCAAGACTTCAGATCACATACAGTAACTATTCAAAAGCTTCCCCATTACAATGCTTTTAAAAATACCTACTTTAGGAATGATATGCAAAGAGACACTGTACCTCTTAAGGCAGACAGAGAAGACATTGATTTTAACCTGGTTTCCTGCCAACTAAGAAAGGGTTTTGTTTTGTTTCTACATAGCCTGTTTTTGAATTAGGAAGCCAGGTTCTTTTTTTATAACAGAAAAAAAAAGCCGAACTGTTAGCCTAGCCAGTAAATACTTTACATATGATGGGATAAAACCAGCTTTGGTTAAAAAGATTATCACCCTCACCCATAGGCATGGGTTTAGCTAATCAAGTTGGTCAGTTCTTGAAGTCCATAACACAGAAATCTCTCCTGTCTATCCATTCAGAACAGACATAAAGATAAAAATCAGCAATATGTTCACCCCTAACTTCATGGACAATCTTAAAACAATAAGGTCTTCAATAGACCCTTCCCCTGGATATGAATGCCATTAACTAACTGAAGTGTCAATCCAAAACTAGCCTGGACATTCTTTTATCACCTCTTATGTTACACCAGTGTCTAATATTTGGCAAATTAATAACTGCTACTGTGCATTACAGCCTAGCTCTCATACCCTCACATGCAGTGTGGGCAAAGATTTGTGACACACTACTTCTAAGATCCATTTTGAAGCATTTTAACAAATTGGGGTGAAAAGGCCTAAAACTTACCCCATACCAACACCTCAATGAAATGCCCCAGACACCAACTGATCAAATTAGATCAGTCCAACTTATTTTTCTATGCTGTCCAATTGAAAAAACAGACTATAGGACTTAAAACTGTACTGACTGTTTTGCAGATTACACAGAAAAACAACCAAGCTTTATACTAAGCCAAGGACTTGGAATACTTCTCTGATTAGGACACGGTGGCACACATCTGAAGCCATTTATCAAGAACAGTCATGAAAGAAAAACGGGTGGTGTTCTCTCAGGAAGCAAGGCAAAAGTTACTGCACAAAAAACTGGTTTCAGAATCTGCTCTATTCTCTGAAAGCTGCAGTACCCCTTATTTTAATAGCAAGTTGTTTCAAGACAGCAGCTTCTGGGATGAATGTCTGTACTAGTCAACAGAAATACAATTTCTCTCTGCGTTCTCTTTCTCATCTATTTTTTCATCTTCCTATCCAAGTACTAGGATCAGCGAAAAGAGATGGGTTAGACAACTTCCTAAGACATACAGAATACAATAATGGTTTGAGCATTTTATGATGTAAAGAGAGTTGCAGAACATCTTCTGTCAGCTCAAAACCTAGGTAAACTGGCCTGTTACAGTTCTAAAACAAGCAGCAACAAAAGAAGCAAAAGAAAAGTTATTAAGGCACAGAAGTATAATGAATTAAAACAGAAAACCACCAGCAGAAAGAATTAAAATAATATTGCAGCACAGCTAGGAAAAGCTTGCTCTTATGAGTTGATAGTTAGAGCCAAAAAGGGCAGTAAGCAATACTAAAATGTGCAGCTTAAACATACATGACACATTGCATTAATTATTCAGATACATTAAAAACCAAAACCAAATCAAAACAAAACCAAACCCTCATACACAGGCAAAAACTTCAGCAGTTTTCTCCTGTGTGGCTCTGGTTGCTATGGCTTCTAGTCAATTACTTGACATTCTTTACTAAGAAGCAACCTGCAGAGAAAATACATTACAGTAGTCCAGACTATTCGGTTTGCAGCATTTCTCCATCTGCCTTACCTATGTCATTATGCTCTGCAACTCATTTCACTTTAACAGAAAAATATGACTTGAGAGAATCTTGCAGAATCTTGAAAATTATCATTCTGACCTAGCTTCCCCCTGTGGTACATGCACCTTGACAGGCTGGAGATGCTAGTCAGCTGCACTTACAGTCCATCTTGAGTAATCAATGATGAGTGCTAACAGAAAGGGCCGAGACACAGCTGAAGCATTACAGAGCCATTAAAGCCCTGAAACACAGGCGATTTGCTTCAAATGGCACCACTGACCCATGGCTTATCACATTGCTGCACTTAGCACAAGTCAGAAGTAACATGGAAGTACATTCCGTATTTGAAGGAAAAAGCAACAGGCAGTTTAGAATCGCAGAACTGGAGGCGAGGGGGGTACAAGCACTTACTCCTTTCTGCCAAATTATTCTGACAGCTCCACTACCAAAAAGGTGTAACAGAGAGGAATGTTACTGTCAAACTATTGCAGCAGAATTAGCCACAGCTTGTGGCTCAAAGCCTTTAGGGTCTCACATTTCGGTAAGGCACCAGAACAAATACAGATAAACGCTTGGAACTTTCCACTCTTCATCTCAAATTCACTAATCCTTGAAACCTCTTGGAGGTGGGAAAGTGGTATACTTCACCTCAAAGTTGATTTAAGCAACAGCAAGAACGGCTACCTCCTCCACAGTCTGTGAACCAAGACAAAGCCTTTCTATATAAAGTATTGACAGCTCCGTATCACTAACACTTCTACATTAACGTGTTTCTCTTCTGTGAGAAATTACTTACTAATAGACAAGTATCAGTGTAACTGTAATAAATAATTTTGCAAGCAAACTCCTTTAGGAAGACAATTCCTAGTAAAAAGACTGAGAACAAAATTCAGCCAGTTGTGGCTTATACACCAATAAACTAAAAAATTCCTTTATATAGATGAGTTCTTTGAAAACATTAAAGTTTACACACATCAGACAACAATGCTCATCCGTCCAAACTCAAAGAAACCTAAGCCCTTCCTCCCAAACCCCACTTTTAGAGATAACCTTCCACTACTAACTTCCTTTCAGTAAAGTTCTCTTCCCGCTCATCCTGTGGAGGATTAAGTCCTGAGATTGTATCATGATGCAAATAAATTCAGGTCTTTAGCATTAAAAAAAAAAAAAAAA
>NDXB01003719.1:0-57581 GCA_002631895.1 Agapornis roseicollis | reverse complement strand
TAAAAAAAAAATCAGAGCTTTAAAATTAAAAAAAAAAAAAAAAAGAAAGAAAAAAGAGAAGTGTTAACACAGCATAAATAGCCAATACTTTACATACAGAACCTACATTTGGAAGAACTGCATTCCTAATGGAAATAACTTCTCAAAGTAATTTATCCCTAACAGCTCCCCACCCCTTCTCACTTTCAGAAAACACTGAATTTACCATGAAGGAACCATCACAATCTCAGAGCCTTACAGGAAACATGGTGTAGTCAATGCTGGCCTTTCTTGTGCTATAGAACAGCCTCAAAGCTCTTACACAACCACTGTTTCCACGTGAACTTGTTTTGTATCAGCAGCATATTAAAGCAAGAATGCATGAATCAATAAAGTTCCTATTCCAGAAATATACTTTGTCTATGGTTATGACAGTAAACACAAATATTAGAATATATGATACTAATAATTTCCTCCTGCAAACAAAACAGAAAGCCTTTATGTCAAAACTAGAATTGATCATCTAAGGACATGCTGCAACACTGAAACATAAAGCAAGCAGGATTTCATTTTTTTAAGAGTAAAGGCTTTAATCATGTCAAAGTTTTAAAGAACTTAAGCCCTGCAAAAGGCTTTACAATAAATGATCAACCTATTTCATTAAAACTGCATATAAATGCTCAGCTATCACATGCTCTGCCTCCACACCTTCAACATCCACTGTCTTGGATCTCACTGCATCTTCCATATAGTTTCTGACAGCCACACAGATGCAGTTTACAAACAATAAAATAGAGACAAGCCTGCTTTGATAACTTTCCATAGCTGAAACTGATGGATTGCAACACAAAATCCTAAGCTTTGGTATGAATACACAGGTTTACATTGAAAAGGCCACGTGTTGAGATATGTCTAATCCTACAAGAAATGACATTAGTGTATGTATTTCATCTGAAAAGCAAACCAGCAGTCAAGTAGATGAACTATTGTTACTACCTGATGTTAAGACCTTATCTGCATTTGCTGTCTGATAAAGCACATCAACATTGCAGATTTCATCTTTAGGTCATGAAGGAAGTCAAACAAACACGCTTTAACAGCAGTGATATTTTTGTAATGAACTTGGCAGTAGGAACTTGACTATGGGAACCCATGAAAACATTCCTTTCAGATAGGTTACATTTAATTATGGCCCTACACACCTCATAAATAAAAGCAGGAGCGGAGTAAACAGCAGCAGTTCCTGCAAGACTTAAGCTCAATCCTAAACCTGTGAGTTTCCCACTCGTCTTAGACATGGAGAGCTCTCCCCTTTCCCAATTGCCAGCAAAGGACTGGGAAGAAGAGACAAGGCCCTGTTTCTATAACAACAAAACTGAACAGCTTATAGAGAGTCCTATAGTCTCTCTCTTCAGTCTAAAATGGGGAAAAAAATTGCTCATTTGAAGATGAAGAAAGTAATCTGAACTTGATTAAAGAAAACGGGGAATCTTTTTCATCTTATGAAATAAATCAAAACAATTCCTTTATGTATTCTACCTGGACCAGCATGGCTCAAGTTATTTACTTCATATTTCCAAAGCTAAACAACTCCTCTTTAAGTTCAGAACCAAAAGAAAGTATGTAACTGGACACCTAAATGAACGATGACATTGGGTTAATAAGGGAAATCTAGAAAGGCATTAAGAGGGTCATGAAAATTTGCTGAACTCACAGTTTCCTCCTAACACGTACAGCTTACCTATAGCAGTATTCATCAGTGACAGGACAAGAGGTAGCAGCTTCAAACTTAAACAGGGGAAGGTCAGGTTAGATATAAGGAAGAAGTTCTCTACTGTAAGGGTGGTGAGGCACTAGCACAGATTGTCCAAAGAAGTGGTAAATGCTCCCTCCCTGGCAGCGTTCAAGGCCAGGTTGGATGAAGCCTTGGGTGACATGGTCTAGTGTGAGGTATCCCTGCCCATGGAGGGGGTTGGAACTGGGTGATTTTAAGGTCCTTCCAAATCCTACTCTATGATTTTTCAAACACGGGGGGAAATTTAACAGCATCCCAAGAAAATTATAATTAATGAGGAGCTAATTGCTTTATGGAGCTTAGACCACAGAAACACCAATCCCACAGGAAGTAAAAAGCCGATTGTAGCTGCGAAATTTTCTTATAACATTTACTATACTGTAACTCAAAAATATATATAATGAACAATGGGGAAGGGGGGCCAACAGGGAGAAAGGAAGAAGTATATCACCTCTCCCAAAGCAGCAGCTATAGCAACTTTATTACTACTGCTGGTGTTCTGTGAAACAACTTACAATATGACTAGAATGGATATCACTAAAAGTCATCACTCATTAAAGCTCAGCCTCACTCAGGAATAAATAATAACAACCTTGAGTTCTTTACTGCAGGAAATTAATGAATCACCACATTAACAAAAACACACAAGTACTACTAAACAGTCGTACTGTATAAGTTAGTCCTCCCAGGAGCTGCAGAATTCCTTTGACTGAGGAAGTACAGGAAGAATCAAGCTTTTCTTAGAAAAATCCTCAGTTTCAAAAGTGTTATGGCTCTTCCTTGCACTACAACCTCCAGACAGTGAAGTCAGTATGTCTGTATTCTTCTGTTTCCTCCCCTAGTACGACACTCAGGAAGAGATCCAAAGACATTTGTTTTCCAAGCTACTAACGTCTGTCTCACGTACCTTCGTGCACGCCAGCAGGCCTCTATTCTGAAAGTCGGTATATCCACCACCAGCCCCTTTCCAACACAGTATTTTCCCTCTTCCCCACGGCACATTGGAGACCCCAGCCACCAACAGGCCTCACACAACCCCGCTATTCGCGGTTATCGGCACTCCGTGCAGAACACGCCGAACACAAACACAAGGCCTCCCTTCTCTCAGAAGCCCAAACAACAGCGCAAACCCTCTCGCACAGCCCTGCTATGCCGGGGCGCTCCTCCCTGCCGGACACCCTCTTGCTCCTCCTCGCCTTAAGGCTCAACGAGGTTCCCGCGCAACGGCCCGGGCCCAGCGCGGCCCGCGGCCGCCATGCACCAGCCCCGCAGCCCTGGGCTCCGCATCAACGGCCCGGCCCGCGCAGCGCCAAGGCCCGGGGAACACCCCCCGGGGCCGGCACCTTCTCCCGAGCCGATCCTGGGCCGGGGGAAGCCGCAGCCCCGCACCCGGCGTCTATGTCGCTACGGCAAAACCGTGCGAGGGGGATGGGGAGAAGGGAGGGAGGAGGCTTCACTTCACTCACGCTCTCATGGTCCCACCGCACGTTGCTGCGCTTCTCATCCGGGGCCAGGTTTCTGTCCCGGCCCATAAGCTCATCGAGGAGCTGTGCGGCCGATATCATGGTGTCCTCCTGGCCGAGTCCCCCCTCACCAAACACGGGCTCCGCCGCCTCTCCTCACAAACCGACCGCGCCGCCGCCGCGGACGGTGACAGAGACAAAATGGCGGCGCGGCTCCTCGCCCAGCCCACAATGCACCGCGTACCGCCTAACCGCCTCTGCGGCGTTGGCCCGCCGGCGGCCTAGCGCGGGGCCTGCGAACGGTTCACAGGCCGGACCGGGCCGGGCTGGGCCGGGGTCGCGGCGGTTAAAACGGCGATGGAGCTCCCAGGGTCCTCGTGTGCGTGGTCTCTAAAGGGCCTGGCATGCGAGGAGGCAAATAACGCCCTAGACAAACAGCAGTGGTGTGGGAGGGGTGCGCGGGACACCAGGGTGCTGCCCCCGCGGGGGTACACGGTGCTGTGGTGGAGGCTTGCAGAGGTGCTTGTGGCCGGAGGCAGTGGACAAGGGGCTGGGCAGTGGCTGGAGGTTATCCCAGACCTGCTGTGCCATGGCGGGGACCAAGGCTTACATGGTTTATAAGGACATAGAGTGACAGATGGTGACATATAGAACAAGCGGGAATGACTTTAGGCGGACAGAGAGGGGAGACTGAGCTGAGCTCTTAGGCAGAAGCTCTTCCCTGTGAGGGTGCTGAGGCGCTGGCACAGGGTGCCCAGAGAAGCTGTGGCTGCCCCATCCCTGGCAGTGTTCAAGGCCAGGTTGGACACAGGCGCTTGAAGCAACCTCCTCCAAGTGGAATGTGTCTCTGCCCACAGCAGGGGGTTTGGACTGGATGAACTTTAAGGTCCCTTCCAACCCAAACCATTCCATGATTCTGTGACTTTGACTCTCTATAGTTGTGTATTTTTCCCCATCTGTTCCCATATCTTGGTTTAGGAGAAGCCCACAATGATCAAACCCAGCTTTTCATAACAGACATTGCGAACTGCAGGAATTACCTGCACTCTTTCCAATTAATTTTCAGGTGGATGTTGATCTGTTTAATTCTAGGGATTAATCAATTCTGCTGACAACACATGAAGATAGTAACTCCCTGGACAGAACAACAGCGTGAATCCACCACCCTCAAGAACGAGTAACAGTGCAGGGGCCATTCCTTAAGCATTTACACGTGTAATCACAGAATCAACTACGTAGGAAAAGCCCTTTAAGATCATCAAGTTCAACCATTAAATACACGCCCCGGTGCTCAGGGCCGCCGGCCCGGCTGTGACCCGGAACGCGGTGGCCGGGCCGCGGGTGTCACCGATAACAGGGTCCCCCAGCGGGGCTCGACCGCGGTGTGCTAGCGGGGCGCTGCTCTCCGCCGGTGCCCGGTTGGGTGCCGGACATGAGAGCTCATCCCGGCCTGGAGGCGGTGGCGGGCGGCGGCGAGATGGCGGCTTCGTGCGCCGAGCGGGAGCAGCAGGAGCGGCTGCGGGAGGCGGCGGCGCTGGGGGACGCGGCCGAGGTGCAGCGGCTGGTGGAGCTGGGGGTCAGCCTCAACGCGCAGAACGAAGTCAACGGCTGGTAAGAACGGGCCGGGCCTCCCGGGGCTGCGCTGCGTTCACCGCTTGGCGTGAATACGGAACCGCTGTCACCCGTCCCCTGCCCGGCTCTCGGGTGGCCGCTGCGCCCTCCCTCAGGTCACTTCACATTGATTTTATCTCTTTGGAAGGGCACAGTCAGCCAACTCTCAACCGTGTTCACCTCTAACCAGAAGTACTTTTATTAACTCCTAAATCGGGTTTGGGAATTACTTTTCCTTTAAAGCGGGGCAGTTGCAGGATGTTTCAGTGTTATGTATAAATGCTCCGGTTTTGACATCTCAGACCCTAAACCCAGGACTTTTCTGTAGTAGGCACTTGTACAAGTGGAACTCCATCAGTGAACACACACACAATGTTATTTGAAGGATTTACAGGGAATGCTCAGGCATTTCAGCAGTCTGTTTCCCCTAAGTTCAGCTCAGCTGTGTCTGCTGTGCTGTATTGGGCATGAAGTTGTAACTGAAGTAGGAAGGCTAAAATTAGGTGAAAGCTTGATCAGCAGCTCTGAGAAGCGTGGGGCACTTGCAACTTGAGGTTCAGCTTGTGGTGATTCAAATTAGAACTTGTAGAAACTTACTGATTTGTAAGATAGTGTGCAAGATAAGCAGGTACCAGTCATCAAAATGAGGTTGTATCTGAAACTGAAATTGATTAATGGAATCTGCCATAAAATACAGTCGTTTTTTAAAACAAGCTGGTCATTTGTAACTATGGCAATGAATGGATCTTCACTGTGATTCAAGTTTTCTTGTAGAATTAACTCCTTTTGGGTTTACCTGATTTGTATGCCTCCAAAGATCAGATTCTCCTTTTTTTTCCTTGCATATTTGCACACAAGAAAACTCAAAAGAGCCCAATTTCCCATACAAAGTTGAGAGTTACTGATCAAGATACAACTTGGCAGGCTCTTTTCTTAACAACTCAAATCAACCAATCAACCAGAAACTGAAGTGGAAAAAAGCCTTTTGGAGCTGGACTTTCAACTGAAACTATTTTCCCCTTATGAGTTTATTATTTATCTCTGCTTTATTTAATTCTTAAACAATAAATAAATAAACTTGGAGAACAGTTCTGTGTGTTCATCTTTCCAAAGTTTCCTGCAGCTGGAGCTAGAGAATTAAAATGGAAAAGCTAGGGAAAGATCAAACATCACTAGAACCTGGGTTAGGGAAGAATGGTAAAGACCATATAAAGAGTTACAGTGCATAAGTACCTAAATAAGCTCAGTAGGTTTTAGGATATTTAGGATATTTCTTCACTCTATGGGTCAGCAGCTGCAAACAGCGACTTGAGAAACCAGACAAGTGGTTTGTTCTGTGCATCATTGACAGATTGCTCAAAATTGGTTGTGTGCAGATCAAAGCTTCAGAGTTGCTGGTGCAGTGAATAGTGACTGGGCAAAGAACTGTGTGCTTAGAAACTCTGCTTACTGTATTCTGAACAGCATTTACTTCCCAAAAAGTGCAAGTCATTGCGCTGACAGCATTAATTAAAGGGTAAAAATAGCATCCTAGGGAAGGCTCAGGTAAGCACACACTCACAAGTGTTTGACATACAAATTATTCTATCCAAGATTAAAACGGCATACACAAACCTTCTTTTTATAGTTATATATTAGAACCTAAAGAAATAACAAATTGAAAAGATCTTGAGCTTTAACAATGCAACTGTGGTAATTTGGTTTCTAGCATTAGAGCAAAGCGAAACTACATCAGCAGGTGTCACTGCAGGCTCCAAAACCGGCCTAAATTTCCAAGGAAGATTGCAATTGAAGCCTCTGTTAGAGGTGCACTGGGTCTTGTTCTTCTCCTAGGCAGCAAGAATGGGTGGAAGCTAACCTGCCATAATTCGGGATTTAAACAGTGTTAACATTTTCCATGTGCAGGACTTGTTTGCACTGGGCATGTAAACGGAACCATGCTCCGGTAGTGGCTTACCTTCTGCACGCTGGTGCTGACAAGGAGATCCTCACAAAGAAGGGAGAAAGGCCAGCCCAGTTAACATCAAAGAGAGAGATAAGGAAGATGTTGGGAGGTAAACCAATACAAGATTGTAGCAAAAAGCTATTTCATGCATGTATGTTCCAATCTTTATTTTGTATGTGAAGATACTGTGTTTGGATCTTAGTAATAACTGTGACTTGATTTCTAGAATGTTTAATTGGTAAGAAATCAAAGTTTAAGAACAAGATTACCAACAAATTCCATAATTAGCCAGCCAAACTTTTGTTCTAAACACTGAACAATTAGAAAAGCTGTATTTTGAACAATAGCAGGATTAAACCAGTGACAGCAAAACGCAGCTTCCTATTTTCAAAAGGGCAACAGGAGAAAAATCTCACCAATTTGTATGAAACCCTTATATTGCAGAATCATGGAATGGTTTGGGTTGGAAGGGACCTTAAAGTTCATCCAGTCCAAACCCCCTGCTGTGGGCAGAGACACATTCCACTTGGACGAGGTTGCTTCAAGCACCTGTGTCCAACCTGGCCTTAAACACTGCCAGGGATGGGGCAGCCACAGCTTCTCTGGGCACCCTGTGCCAGCACCTCAGCACCCTCACAGGGAAGAACTTCCTAATGTCTAATTTATCTCCCTTCTAGCAGTTTAAAGCCATTCTCCTTTGTCCTGTCCCTACATGCCCCTGTAAAAAGCCTCTCTCCAGCTTTCTTGTAGCCCCTTAAGGCACTGGGAGCTACTCTAAGGTCTCCCAGGGGCCTTCTCTTCTCCAGGCTGAACCAGCCCAGCTTTCTCAGCCTGGCTTCATAGCAGAGCTGCTCCAGCCCTCACAGCACTTCCATGGCCTCCTCTAGACTTGCTTTAACAGCTTCTTACATTGGGGTTCCAGAGCAACACCTCATTTCCCCAATGTTTTCTGGAGCTTAGACACTGTGTTGAATAAATGGAAAATTAGCAGCCCAGATAAAAAGCTCAGTAAAGGACATTGATAGAATGTTTTTACCATGGTTTGTAACTGCTGGTGCAGAGGTAAATAAATTGAAATGTGGTCAATTAACACCCTCCTTCCTCCCTTTTGTATTCCCTCTGTTTTCATTATTGTCTCCCAGCTGTTGAATTGGTAATGTTTCAGTTCTCCCAGTGCTATGTGTTCTTTTCCCTTTATCCCCTACCTTAATATTGAACAACAATATTGCCCTTTGGTTTTCACTGCCTTATACATTATGAAGATGATAGCGTTATACCACCAGAGACCATGTTACAACATGCTGGCTATGGATTAAATCAAACCAAAACAGAAGTATTGCAGTGTTTTGAAGGAAATGGCACCCCTGGAATTACTAGAATCAGACTCTGCTTTTGTGCTTACTGTATCACAACACCTGAGCACAGTTCTGTTACTGTAGGAGAAAAGGCTTAGTGCTTCTTGATTCATCTTGTAACTTGTGGTGCTTTTATCATACCAGTCCCTCCCCATAAGAAAAAACAACCACCCCCAATGCAATGCAATACTTCTCTTTTCCCCTCAAATCAGTCTTGGAGAATGTTGGTTTTTTTGTTTTACAGTGGAAGAGGATGAACTACCAGACTTAAAGAAAGAGTCAGGTCTGCCAATCATCCCTAATTACCTGGCTAACCCACCTTTCCCTTACGTTTATAACACCATGAGTAACAGTATTCCAGATCCCTCCATGAATGGGAGTATCTCACACTTAGAACCGCGAGATACCGGCTCTGCTTCCTTGCCTGATGTGGAGACTTATACACATGCACCACCACACCATGGGAATGCTGCTCCTGAGGTGGCTGATACTGCAGGCACACCATCACTGCCCCGCGGGTCTACTGTACCTCCACACGCAAAACCTGTCCTTCAGAGAGGTCCAGTGTACCAGGGGTCTGTTTCTTGGAGCAGAACTGCCCCTTCGCCGGCTGGATCAAACCAATCTGTGCCTCAGCAAGAGAATGGCTCCTGTATGGGGCCTGTGCCAGCATTTCAGCCTGTTTTCTTCACTGGAGCTTTCCCACTTAATATGCAAGGTAACAGTAAAAATCTCTTCTCGCTTTGTCTTAGGAATTGTGTCACATTGGACAATGAAAATAGACAACTCCAGGTTATATGTATTTGTAGCATTTCCAGAGATTTTCAGGTTCCCATGCTTAGGCATTCAGGAAGCATTTGAAGGGAATTAAAGAGGCAGATATCCTGTTTCTGCTGGAACTGTTATTAAAATATTGGTGAAAACATTTGTTGTTTGTCTCATGCTCTAAAAGCACTCAGACACCAGTGTAATTAATTCCTTAAATAGTATACTCCAAGCTGCAAATAAGGAATGTGACTACACAGCCAGTGAGCTCAAGAGAGAATGTGCCATGGCTCAATTTGCAGACCTGAGCCTGGAGTTGCACAATTACCTGATCTGCCATTGCTGCAGGTGAATTTTGCCTGCCCAAAGAGGAAAAGCTCAATTTCAGCTTCAGTTCAAAAGTTCATTCTTGAAATAAAAGGTGTTGTGATGCCATGAATTAGCAATGAGAAGTTAACTGATGACCAGAAGGATCAAAACCCGATAGGAGTGATCTTGGATTACTCAGGAACCAGTAACTGGTAACCAGTATAATCTGCTTTTAAGTTAGCTTAAATCCAGTACGGTACGTATCCATGCAAAGGTTCATACTTGCATTCACACACACTGTATTAAATTTGCAATGATTTTCCCATATAAGTTGATGAAAGTCAAGCTAATGAAAACCGTGGTCATCCAAGTCCAGTTGTTTGCTTTCTGAGGACTCTTGTATTGTTAGAAATAATACAAACAAGGTTAATAGATCATAGAAATATTTGGAAGTTACTATAGAGGTATCTTTCCAATTCCTTTATATATTTGCCTATTAATGTAGCTTTTTATTTCTACTAGAACTGGTGCTTAAAGTTAGAATACAAAACCCCAATCTCAGAGAAAATGACTTCATTGAAATTGAACTGGACAGACAAGAACTGACCTATAAGGAACTGCTCCGAGTGAGTTGCTGTGAGCTGGGTGTTAACCCTGAGCATGTACAGAAGATCAGAAAATTGCCAAATACAATGTTAAGAAAGGTAAGAACTCTAAACTTCAAAGTGCAGTAACTTACAGAAAAGATTTTTAGGTTAGCATTAAAGGGGATGTGTTGATCCTGCATTGGCCCATGTTGAAAATAAACCCAAAACTACCAAAAAAACCCCCAAAAGAAAAACCTCCTTTCAGCTGTCAGCACTCAGCAGTTTAATCTGGGGCTTCTGGTAAAAAAGTTCTCAAGTTGCTTGATCATTTTCTTTCACAGACGTTTGGTGTTGAGGCCAGTTAATATCTGATTTCTCAATTATGTTCTTAACTTCAGTACAACACCACACCACTGTGAGCTGCCATCAGCATTTGAAAGGCCTGCAAGTCCTGACAGAGTTTTGCTGGGTTAGTGAGGACTGTGTCCAGTCTTCAAGAACCAGAAAGGTGTTTCAGAATGATTGAGTGCAGGTCTCTCCATGTAACTCTCCTCACTCCAGTGACAGTCACCTGTGCATCAAACAGAACACGGACCTGCTGACCTGTTGTACTGATTCACTGTTGACCTTTCTGTCACTGTCAAATCCCTCTAGAGCATTGTTGGCCTCAGTCATGGCGCTAATCTGATTAGTCCTTGACTAATAGACTTCACAGTACTGCATCCTTACTGACTATATGACGACTTATTCTGTGTTAGTCAAGAAGTGAAAGGAAAATAAGACAGACAGACGTAAGCAATTCTGTCACTTGCCAACTTCAGTTGTGTTGAAAGGACTGGTTTTACTTCCAGCTTGAATTACTTAGGTTCTCTGGACTGCAGGACACTTACTGTTCCTTGAGGTGATACAGAACTAATTCTATTTAATGCTGTTTAGCAGCAGGGCTCTGCTGCAGTGGGGATCAGCTCAAGCCTGTGCTGTGGGAGGGTCTCTTCCCTTGCTCTTCCATTGGAGACCCTAGCCAAGCTGCTCTACCGCCATGCTGGTGGGCTGCTCTAGAGGAAGCTGCATGCAGGACCATCTTGGATAGATGCAAGATCAATTCATGAGCTTCTAAGAATTACCAAGGTGGGAGGGGGAAAAGAGGAAGTTGGGGGTGGATGCAGAGGATCTTCACAGGCATAATTCCACTAATCACTTGCACTCATCACTGTTGCATTCCTTCTAAAAATAGACTGAAGTGAGTAAGTGAATGGGATCTCAGAATAAATACAAGATGCAACAGGATGTCTGCTTTCTAGCTTACTGTAAAGAATTGTCATATTTACAGATAAATGCATACCCTGTGTTAGCATGAGTCTATTATTTTAACTTACCTATGCAAAATTGAACAGTTTATCACCTAACAACTTACTGTATCTATTTAAAGGACAAAGATGTGGCAAGACTACAGGATTTCCAAGAACTGGAGCTTGTTCTAACAGTAAGCGACAAAAACTTACTTTTCAGAGTCCCAACACTTTCTGAACGGAGTGGTTATAACAAGAAGGCATCAGAACTTACATATTAACTGTTTAAAGAATAAACCAGAAGATTTGTAGCTCTCATTTTAAAATTAGGTTTGAAGTACAATATCTGTAAGGGCTAATCATGTAAAAGAAATCTATTTTGTTAACCATGGAATGAACTAAAATTGTTATGCACAGTTACAGCCTGTAGTTAATCCAAGAGTAATGAGTCTGATGTAAAAGTAGCTTAATGCAAAGGAAGTATTGGTAGAACTATCTGTTAATGCATCACTTTTCCTTACAAAAAGATAATCTTGAAATACTGCAGAGTTAGCAGCTCTCAGGGAAAGGCTTACCTTAAGCTGTTCTAATAATTTGTTTGCTATAAAATAGCAGAGGTACTCAAGCTAAAGAACCTGCCATGAAACCCATTTGATATTTGTACTGAGTCTGTTACCATTAACATTCACTGTTTGGATTATGCATTTTAATTCATATCTTAGAAGGAAAAAAGCAGAAGGGTTTGAATCTGTGGAAGAAGCACAAAATTATGTCTACTTTAAATACTGTCAAGTGACTTATTACCTTACAAGTAATCACACAAGTGATTTCTTAATCCCTGTTTACACTTTTCCCTATTTCTCAGGTTGAAAATAAAAAGTGATAGCATTTACCCAAATCATAAATATGCTCTCAACCAAAATCCCTTTTACTGTCAGTAACAGTACTGACATGTGCAATTTAAAATACTATTTTTCTTACTGTGTTGACATCGCATTTCCCCGATGCTGCTTTAATTTCCCCTTTTGAAAGCACAAAAATTGCATTTTCCTTTTACCTTTTACATTCCTGAGAAAGGTCACATCTTGAACATTTAAAATTGCCTGTGTAAAAAGAAACTATGTATGTCCAGGGTTTTCTGGGCTCATGCTAAATCCTGATGTTCCTATGCAGTGTACTTTATTTTCCCACCAGTGACTTGTGTTTACCCATGTTGTTTACTGAAAAAGAATTACTTTTCCTGTTCCTGGTACTTAAAATGCAGAATTAGACTACTTTGCTATGAAATTCTGTAATAAATAAATTGAAAAATATTTAAGAGCTGGATTTTATCATATTTTTTAGGGTTTTAGTATTTACTCAGTCATTTGCATTTGAAGGAAGAGTTCTGTTCTGGTAGCCTAACTGTAAAAGTATGTACTACCTAAACCTAAAGTATAAGATGTATGTAACAGGCAAACAGAACATACCAAATTGGATGGAACTTCCCTCTGTGTCTGCATCTTTCCCCTCCCTCATCACCAGTTTTTTTGGAAACTGCAGCAACCAAAGGATGTTATGATTGCCTTGTCCAAGAATTTACAGCCCAAGTACAATGTATATGGCCCTATAAATGGGATTTATAGAAATAGGATGCTGAGCAGGGAGGAAACACTGAGGTGAGAACTGCATTTGCAGGTCCAGACTGGAGTTAGGTATCCCCCACAGCCTAGTACCCTTTCCTGGAGGCTAGGGCAGGTAAAGTTGGTTCTTCCTCTGCAGTCAGAGCAGGCACCTGTATTAGAGCTAACACAAAAGGAACCAAATTCACCCGTGCTCTCTCTTTCCCGTCCAGTGACTAGTACTTTGTGCAAAGGGAAGCAGCTTCAGCAGCAGATGAGCACACAAGAGGGAGCCCTCTCCCAGTCTGCCCTGTAGTCGGATGACCAGTGTTCACCTGGAAGCACAGATCCGTGGGAACACTCCTGTGTACCAGTTAGCTAGACCGAAGCAGTCTCCTAAGGGTAATAGTAGAAAGTTTTGTCACAGCAGAATAGCCTCTTCTAAAAACTGTTGGAGGTCAAACGTGCTCTGAGCCATTGCAATAGCCGGGGTTTATAACAAATTGCTGGTGGTACGCTAACGGCTGGAATAATAAACTCATTGCTCCTCGTATCACACTGTTGCATTCTCCCTGGCACAAAACAGATGTGGTTTAGGCATCTGCTGTGAATGCCAACTAAGCCCATGGAAGTACCAGGATTAACTGGTCAGACTTTCTGTAAGGAAACGCAGCTCCCTTGTTACACTGATTATCCTGCAGATGCCAATTGCTATCTATGCATTCCAAGGAATATTTTTATACTTTATGCAGTTTATACACAGAACATACCATTAACACTGCTAACAATCTGATCAGTGTATAATCATTACATTACTGTGTATGATAAATAATTCATTACTTTGTGCTCTGCTATATGAACTGTGAGCAGCAAATGAATGCTTGGCTGTAGATTCTTGTTTCTATTTAAGAAGTCTCATTTGTAAGAATTAATAAATGATTATTTTTGCCTTCTCAAAGTCTTTGTGAACTTTCCTTATGGGGATACAGTGGAACCTTTTCTTCCTGGGTAGGTTTCTAGATTGCTTGGTGTAGGGAGCAAGGAACTAAAGCAAAAGACATTCTATCTGATTCTAGCAGCAAATGTTGTTTGAACACAGGACTTCTTTCATCTGAGGAGGCTTCGTTATCAATAATAACGTAGATATTTAATTCTGCAAAACAAATCACACATTATTTCAGGTGATTAAGTGTTGAATGAGAGAAATTATATACACATCTGCTCTGCTTAAGTGGAGTTCTTACTCATAATGACTCTATGTGCAAGAGAGATACAGCAAAATTATAATACTTCTGTGCCAATCATGTCCCTGCAGGCTTATGTGGGGTCTACCACACTGGTAGACACTGTGTAGTTAATGATTTATATCAAGCCATCTGCAGGTTTAGTTTTAAATACATGTTACTTGTAATTCTTAGGCTGAAGAGGAATTCTATAATGCTGAAGTTGCCCTTGGCAGGGATACCAAAGGTCCTGGAATAGCTCACGGCCTTGAAGCTGCTGCGTTCAGCTCCCTTGTCCTGGGGGAAAAGACTGAAAGGGACAGGTTGCAGCCACACAGTTTTTCAGCTGAGTCATTGCTCGACAGGGTTTGTTTCCACTTCAGAACCAATGAATCCTTATGTAGAAAACATAGAGAACAGGTGTAATTTTTGGTACCTTTAATATAATTTACTAATTATAAACCCGAATACAGCACATATTGCCCTGTGACACATACATTTGCTTGGCAGAACGTTTGGCATTCTTTGGAAAAGAAAAAGCATATAATAAAATAACTTTATGTATATAGAAAATATTAAAAAATATAAAATTCACTTTCTGGTCCTTATAATTGTAAAATATTTTGTTCACATATCACAAGTTCAGCCTACTACAAAAGCTGTTGGTAAGTTACAGTACATTCACAAGTCACTTTTGTGCCAAGTCAGTAATATTAGAAAAAAACTAAACAAATATAACGAACCAAAACCCCAAAGGGTCTTCTTTTCATGCCAGTCCAGCATCCTTGGCCATACTGTAGAAAATACCCTTTGATGCTATAAGGTTTGCGGGTGTATCGAACTCAGCTACTGTTCCGTTGTCTAGAACAAGAACCCTGTGCCAAACAAAAGATGATAATGGGGGAAAAATACATCAGAGACTTCTTTGCAAGAAATGAGCTATCCTTTTTTATCACAAAGCAAACTGCTCTGGTCATTGCCTTGGCTTTGTTTTGCTCAATTCCTTTCACACATGGAAACACAATGGGTGATAAATACTCTACCTGAGCTGCTGCTTGATTTAAAAAGGCACTATCTCCCAGGGCCAACAAAGGGGGGAAGTACCATACTGGTAGTTCTAGAATTGAAAATAGGGTACCAGAAAGCCAAGGAGATAAAAGCTCATGAAATAAAGTGTGTATATATATATATATATATATATACACTTTATATATGTATATAATTGATATATGCATTTTTATATATATACTTTATATATGTATATAATTGATATATACATTTTTTATATATATATAAAAATATATTTTAAGGTAATTAACATGATGTGGGTAAAAAAAGTGATAGCAGCTGCTGGTGCAAGAAGGATCCATAAGCTTGCTGACAGTGCTGTTAATGCAGCTGGGATGTATGCCTTGTGCAGCTCTGGTTAGTGAATACAGAACCTATTTATTAAACCACCAGAGGCATAGTCAGGTCTGGATATTCTAGGATTATATGGCTTAAACATCATTGTTTACATACCACCTGACAAGATCATCAGTACGACTAGGGACGAACTGGACCCTTTCAGGTGGTGCTTCAGGTACCCCGTGAACGGGTGAGCCTCCCCACCATACACCACGAAGAGATTTTTACCTTGTGTAATCCATAATCGTGTTCAGCCTGTGCGCTATTGTCAGCACCGTGCAGTCTTCAAACTGGGTCCGAATTGTCATCTGGATCAGATCATCCGTCTCGAGATCGATGGCTGCTGTCGCTTCGTCTAGGATCAAGATCCTCGTCTTGCGAAGCAGCGCTCGTGCCAGGCAGATGAGCTGTCTTTGGCCAACGCTGCAAGCAGAGGTAGGGTTTCACAACAAAGAGGCCCCACTGCCCTTGGCACTCTGCTGTTTACAATCACTTGTTTCTAGAACAGATTACTCACCAGGTAAAAAGTTAGGGAACAAAACCCAATCGCATTTAGCAAACAGCCTGGTCTGTCAGCCCTAGAGCCAACATCCATCAGCATTACTCAGCTAATTCAGTGTATGTGTTCACTTACTGCCAGTACTGACAGAGCCAGCAAATGCCCCTTTCAGTCAGTGTGACAACTAATGATTACATAATGATTACAGTGCTTCAGCCTGAGTTTTCAAAAGCACACACAGTGGTAACAACACTGAGCATGTCCAAGCTTATGAAAAGAGAAGAAAAAAGGAAGAATAAAACCATTCTGAGGTTGTCAGTCCTTTCTGCCATCACAAAAACATTCACCCCATACATAATGTGGTTATGGAAAGCCTTAAGAGCCAATGCAGAGTATCAAAGCACAGCATTTTATCATTCTCGTTCATGTCTTCATGGGTCTTCCAAATAATAATGGCAAATAAACATTGCTAAGGTGTCAGTTTAGGCAGAGGTCTCCTGTTCAGCACAGCAGTTATATATGTTGCCATGGTATTGCCCTTCCTACCAAGTTTAAGGAATTGCCTATTTCTAATACCATGTCCCCCTTCTTTCTTTATCGGTAAGACAGGATTTTGGTTTGGGATAAACCCTTCCCAGCAGCAAAGAAGAATCACATCATTGGTGGCAGAGGCACCAAATGTTTGAGCCTTAGTGGTTCTCCAGAAACAGAGGTATGTGGATAATCATTTCAGACACAGTGTAAACCTGTGCTCAAGCGCTACTCGCTGTTACAGCTCAGTGAATGCTGAGTGTATGTTTCTAGTCCAAGCATTCCTTACCTAAGATTTTCTCCACCTTCAGAGCATTCATAGTCCAGCATGGATGGCTGACTGCTGACAAACCTCTTCAGATGAGACAGTTCAAGAGCTTTCCATATTTCTTCATCTGAATACTTATTAAATGGGTCCAGGTTCATCCTCAGTGTTCCAGAAAAGAGAACAGGATCCTGGATATAAACCCAATGTTCATTAGACAAGTGCTTTAGCTGTGTAAGTACAGATACTATGAGTTACTGCTTTGAAGTCTCCATTGCACTGCAGGTAGGCCACCTGCCATTCCCATCCACTCTGAAGCTACATTACTTCAAACTCAAATTCCAACTGTAAAGATGCTTTATCCTAAACCTTGTTTTATCAGCTTAGAAGGTGGCCAGGACAGCACCACTTAAACTATAAATAGTAGTTTTCTGAAACAGTTTTCTGAGTGTAACAAAGCATTTTCCTCTGTGAATAAACCATTATTTATGGTTTACTGCACTGCGAGAGATCCTTCCTTTATTGTGATACACAGGAACAGGAATAGTACCTGAGGAATAATGGTTAGCCTCGATCGAAGGTCATGGAGACCAATCTCTGCAATTTTCACACCATCAATCTTAATTTCCCCTTTTGCAGCTTCCAGGATCCTGAAGAGACAGAGCGTCATGGAGGACTTCCCTGCGCCGGTTCTGCCAACAATCCCAATCTACATCAAATTGCAGGTTTGACAACAAAGCAGGTGATAGTTAAAATGAGAACAAAACCTAGCAAAACAACCTCCCAGGATGCCTCTAAGATACTTGACACAATATCTGAATCTAAGACAGAATGTAACCACCCTTCCCTACAAACCCCATGTCATACATAAGACAGAATGTAACCACCCTTCCCTACAAACCCCATGTCATACATAAGACAGAATGTAACCACCCTTCCCTACAAACCCCATGTCATACATAAGACAGAATGTAACCACCCTTCCCTACAAACCCCATGTCATACATTGCAATGTGGATATCACCATTCCCATCATTTGAATGGTATTCATAGAATCCCAGACTGGTTTGGGTAGGAAAGGACCTTAAGATTATCCAGTTCCAACCCCCTTGCTGTGGACAAGGACACCTCACACTAAACCATGTCACCCAAGGCTCTCTCCAACCTGGCCTTGAACACTGCCAGGGATGGAGCATTCACCACTTCTTTGGGCAACCCATTTCAGTGCCTCATCACCCTCACAGTAAAGAACTTCTTCCTTATATCTAACCTGAACTTCCCCTGTTTCAGTTTGAACCCATCACCCCTTCTCCTATCACTACAGTCCCTGATGAAAAGTCCCTCTCCAGCATTCTTGTAGGATATTATTGCATATGAATATGTACATAGTCCTAGAGCCATCCTAGGTAACTTTGGGTGATGAGCTGAAATTCCCATATTAGGAGTGCAAGGACAAGAAATAAAGGCTTTTCAGAGAGCAATTCTGACTTTATGGTAAGCACATGTATCTTCATTCCAGAAGATGGTTGTCATCCTGTCTGCTTAGTGTAAGGATAATTCTCTTTTAGTATCAGCCTTTAAGTGGAGGAATTTCCCATGCTAATTGCTCTGTCACCAGCACACAAACCCCAGAATTTTCAATTGAAGCATGAAGAAACGAATGTCCCAGAACAAAGACAATTTCCTGATTAAGCAAGTGAAGAATGTCATATCCTTCCGTGCCAGAAGTTTCACAGGGAAAGCCAAGGAGCAGAAAAAGCTGGAATTCCTTCTCCCATCTGCACTGCTTCAGAAAAAACCACTCTTGTCACTGAATTTTTGTCACTTGTGCGGGTGCCTCCTACACCATGTATGGTAGCCTGTTGCCAACTTAACTTGGGAAGTCCAGAAAGCCCCATGCAATTGGTCCTGCTGCTTCCAGCCTGGAGGATGCTGCCACACCAACAGCAGGGGTGCCACTGCTAGCTCCTGCAGTGCCAGCTAGAGTAGGTCTCCACCACTGGGGCAAGTGTGCTTGTAGACCCTGTCCTCTACTCCATGGCTGTCACTGGCAGCCCGAGAGCAAAGGTCTAGCAAAGACACAGAGCTGGCAACTCACCTTTTCTCCACCGTGCACTTGGAGGTTTAGACCCTTCAGCACTAGATCCAGGCCCTTCCTGTACCTCACCGAGTAATTCACAAACTCCAGCTCTCCCTTGGATGGCCAGTCTTCTGGGGGGCTCTTGCCCTCAATAACCCAGGGAGCCTGAGGGAAACAGAAGTCAGAAATGCTTCATAAACTTTAAACTAAAAAGAATTCAAACTCAGATACATACATTAATGTTTGTGGGTTTCTGATAAATCAAATCTCCACTACCAAGTACATTTAAATAATGAGGCAAACCCATGGGTTCTGAAGCATCCACCCATTTTGGTTTGAAGTCTGTGCATATAGGGCCAAATCCTCAATGGAGATACATTTCCATTTTTCCCATTAACTTTATAAGAACACTCCCTGCTTCATGCCAGTTTGAGCTTCGGCTTATAACTTGTACCAAGCACCTTGTTAAGCTTTGTTTTAGCTTCCAGATTAAATCCTTGATCTCCAGAACCTTACACTGCGTTTCTCCTCAGATCCTTCATTTCCTCATTAGTATCCCATCTAACACACCCCAGTATGTCTGGAAAGCAGCAGATTTCCCAGCATAGCTCCATCTGCTACCTCTAAAAGTCTCTAGCAACAAAGGTAGATGATTGGATGCTTTCCCTGGATTTGGCAGTACAGTGTTCCTAGGTATGATGGCCTCCCATGGGAGACGAGGACTGATTACACTGATTAAATAGAAATACTACTGAAAACATGTGCACAGCCTGATAGCTGCACTGCAGCTGTGCCCACTAGCAGGATCACAGCCCCATCAATGCAGGTAGGACTATGCATCAAACACTTCAAACCCAATGGGAGCAATATTCTGGTGGTGAAACTCATCTCTCTTGTGCTATAGCCACTCACTGCAGCAGCAAATGAGATGCTGAGCACAGGCTGCATAAGGACAGTAATAATTTGGAGCTGTGATAGCATAAATTACAGTTCAGAGTGTGACATTTGTTCAGGTTCAATGAGAACACTCTCAGAGCAGGAATGGTCTCAAGAGTCTAAAGAGAGACCATGTAAATGTGGGCATTAAAATTTCACCACACTTGATGGTGAGCATGCTTGATGCTCGGTAGCTGACCTCCGTTTCAGTTTCTGAGTACTCTTTTATTCTTTCAACAGCCACAATGTTAGTCTCAAGTTCAGAAGTCATTCGGACCATCCAATTCAGAGACAAGGTCACCTTGAAGAAGACAAGGAGCGAAAGTATCACCCACAGAGGAACAACAAGTTTAATAATAACAACAACAAAACCAGACGCTGCTTTTACATGGATTCACATTTATACTACAAATGGAATAATTACCTTTGCATTGACATTAATACCATTACGGGGACAAGAAATCTACAGAGCATCAAGTGCTCAGGTGAAGAAGCTTCTGCATCCCATGATGATTTAACAAATGGCCCTCAAAAAAGCTGGTTGGAAGTCATTTCCCTAGTCATGGGTCTCACTGGAAAACTGAGGCCATTAAACCTGCTAAACTGCCCACAGCTTGGGTGAGTACCTTTTATCTTGCCTATTTATGAATCCTATTGATCTGCCTGTGATTACCTGGACACACTGATCACACCTAGCAGGCACGATGCAGGACACATTTAGCCCATAATGCTCAAATGGCCTGTTCTTGGTGGGTACACCTCACACTTCCTGAGCTTCCCCCATGCTGTTGCTAGGGATACTGGGGTGCAGCACAATCTCAATGCTCCCAAAGTGCCCTGAAATCCTACTGCATGAGAGCTTGCTAACAGTCTGTCAGCATTCAGTGTAAGTCTCTATTGTTTCCAGATGTCCCACAACTCATTTTATGATTTCCTTATTAACTTCAGCTTTAACAAACTTATACGTTTGCCAATATATCCAGACCATCCACAACAATGCAAGCCCATCAACAAACAGAAAGCAGTAACACATACCTGTAATGCATATGATACTGAAAGTCCTACCAAGCCAGCATTTAGGCTGTTTTTTCCAATCACAGCAAAAAGGGCAGCGAAAAGGACAATACAGTTCCCCACAAATTCAACTCGAATGCCCAGCCACCTGGGAGAAAGGCAGATGCAAGCAGAGTGGTAAATGGTAGCTTGGACCAGTTAGGGATGCTCTAAGTGGAAACAAGATGTTATATGCCTTTTTACCTGTTTGATATTATGCCAGGATAGTAACTCTTCTGATTTTCATCCACCCTCAGGTCACTGATGTCTATGAAGGACTTCACTCTGCCATAGGCTCTGATGACGCTGGCCCCTGATACTGTTTCTGAGAAGTGGGAGTAGATGGGAGATCTGCTCACGGACTCCAGGCGCTTCAGCTGGCGGGAGGTAGCTACATAGAACCGCTGCCATTTTGGGGAGAAAATGGAAGGAAGCATGAAATACTTCATCTTTTCATTAACAGTGAAGAATTTGTTAGGTTAAGGATTTGAAGGAGATTGTTACTGATGCACTTCACCCCCCTCAACTATTCTCTATACTAAGAATTTCAAGAAAGCTATCTTGGCTCCACTTCACAGCAGTGTTGGGTAACTGCAATTTCTATAGACTGTAAGTAGAATTTCTTTATGTCCCTTTCAATTTAGTTAACATAACCTAAAGTAATGAATGCATTTCTAAGAGCCTCATTTTTCAAGATGATGAAGCACAAATCTGCACCTCCATTATCAGGTCTCTATTTACACTCTAGAAAATAAGCTTCATTTTTGCTCAGAAATCAATAAAATTGATGCTTTCTATTTTCAACACTTTAACTCCTCACCACCTTAAGCACTTGTCAGTATGTCAAATATATACACACTTCAATACATTGAAGTGCACTACAACTCTACCTCTAGCAGTAGGCTTACTTGCTTTTACTTAAGAGCAAAAAAGAGTTATGCCTATTTATTCCATGGTCACATCTCTCAGGACATTTCTTTTTCTGAGAGAATGATGTTCTGTTTACACCAACATATTATTACTGCAGATACTTCAATTTCCCCCCAGATTCATATTGTTTGTTCCTAAAAAGAAACACAATCAATGGAGTGAGAATCAGTGCAATGGTAGTCAGATATTTTTCCAGTTACCTGAACAAAGAAGTACACAATTGCAAGTGGAACTATAACCACAGTGAAGAGCGGAGTGCTTGCTGTAATTACAATCATTGTCGATAGAGAGGTGAAGAAGGTTCCGAGGAACATCAGGATGGTCGGTGGGATCACTTCATCGATCACATAGATGTCCTTTGAGAAGCGGTTGATGATCCGGCCCGTGGGAGTGGTGTCATAGAAGGACTGTGGGGTGTGAAATTTGTTCTCCAGCAGGGCGGTGTGGAGGGACTGGGATGCATTAATGCCTCCCATGGCCAGGGTGAAGGAGCTGATGAGTACTATGAGGCCTGACACGTGAAGAGGAGACGTGTTAACCAGTGAACATGATGTTCCCAATTCACAGCTCTGACTCGCTGCAGTTTGTTGTGCCAGAAGCTTGTTTTGCTTGACCATATTCCCTGCCACCCTTCTCTTCCCATGCATATTAGCACTACAGCATTGCAGTCGCTGCTGCCTAAGGCACAGGAACATGCCTTGAAGGATTTCACCATGCTGTCCACATTAGACAGATGCACAACCATCTTTCCTCTGCTTTCCTCAAGCCTCCATGAAGCCCTAATGCTACAACTTCACCCCAACAATTCAGTCTCTTCTGCACCTACATTTGCATGTTTCCTCTCCAACCTGCCTCTCTCAGGCTTCTATGTCACCCCCTCCAAGGGCTTCACAACAAAACTAGAGGGGTTGGGCTGAGCTCAGACTTTGTAGGTCCAGGTTACATTATTCCCCTTTCTGAGGGTAGGATTGGGGGGGACAATTTTGGTCCACAGCAACTGCCGCCATGTCATTCCTACCGAATTCCTTTTTACTAAACATTGAGACATCGTGATTTCATCTGGCCTCACCTTGCAGCAGGCCCAAGGCAGCATAGACCCCGATTCGCATGGCTGTGTTACGCTGAGTCCCATTTATCACAGGCTCATTGGTCCAGTCACTGAGCCACACGTTGGCCCCAATGGCAGCAGCATTTTGACAGCAATATAGGAAACATATCACTAAAGAAATGACAGGGCCGACAGCCTTCATGTATTGCCAGAACACTGTTAGCTTTACCTGCAAAATCACACAGCACAACTGGTTTGTACAAATTACACAATCAGGAGTTTAAACAGTGTAAAAGACACAAATTCTTCATCAGAAGAACTGGTAAATTCAAAGCAGCCCTAACACACCCCAGGGAACAGTTCATCCATCGGAGCTCCACGTCAGGGAGCTCCAAGTCAGAAACGTCTCTGAAATCCTTCTTTCCTCCATTTTGAGGTATTTTATTAGTTTTGTAGGGGTCTAGTTTTTAAGACTATGGAAAAAAGTAAGAGAAGATGTAACGAGAACAGGAGCCAAGTTTTTCAGGCAAAAGAAGCAACTTGGCAGGCTATCGAGCTCAAGACTATTTTAAGTGGCCTATTTAAAGAAAAGTGCTGAATGTGCCTCCATTCAGGTGTCTTTGCAGCAGCTTAACTGAGGTACCAAATGCTGGTGCACCCCAATAGGAACATAAACAGATGATGCTGCTGGCAAAAAGTAAAGATGCTTTCTCTAAAGTAGTGCAAAAAGGCAGAGAAGCAAAAGGAGACAGAGACTCAGGACAAAACCAAGTCTTATAAAAGCCCCAAACCCATGAGAAGGAATAATTAAAGGAACAAGTGTTGTTGATTAGGGATTTTGTAAGCTGAAATAATCCACAGAAACAGTTACTTAGATGTCTGTGCCATGAACCATGTACATCAGGCTCAACAGGACACACTGAGCCTTCTGAAGCAGAGGGAAGGGAGTTGCTTTAACAAAACCCCCTGCTCTTTCTTTGACTTTGATATTCCCATCTTCTTTTAATTTCTTCTCTCTTTTTCCCTGCTCCCATTTCAACTCCCTGGCCCTGTTTGGGAAGAGTACAGCCTCTTTTGTACCTATAAAATGCTCTCAAAGATGGGATGGCAGGTATCCTTTAGGCAGCCCAGACCCGCTGGCACACAGCAGGCAGCTGGCTTCTATAACCCACTGCTGCGGTTCATCAAACAGCCTGTGCTGCAGCTGGACTCAACAGCAGCCAAACGGGTTTAAAACCAACAGTGCTGAAAGCTCTGCAGCACAAAGCAGGGCTGACAGAGCACAGAGACACGGGATCAGGCAACTGTGGCAGGAGCTGGAAGGGGTTTTTTTTCCCCCCTTTCCCTAAGTACATAGCCCTTGCCAGGTGCAGAAACCTCTGCCAAAATCCCAGATTTTAACGATCTGTGGCCACCAGATTAATGCTTAAAGCCTGCAGCCGTGATTTATACAATACATTTAACAGAACTGGAGCAAATGTAGGAATAAACCAGAAAGAATGCAGGAGAAGAGAGTGGGGAATCAAACCATACCCTTCCCGTTTCAGCTGTTTCAGCCTGAATAAGTCTCTCGTTCGGGTTTTTTCTTGGCAGAGGAGGCTCTGCTGGCTTCTTTTCACAGATTCTTCGTTTCGTTGACATCTTGTTGGGACATTCTCCTCCCTCAGAAGATATGACACTAAGCTCCCTGGTTAAAATGCAAGAGTCATTAGGAGAAAAAGGGCATCTTTTGGCACTAGGAACAGCAGCACATTGAACTTATTCCCAGCTCTTCTGCTGAGCTCCCATGCCAGCCTCACTCACAGCCGTATGTGCCTGTACCACCCCTCTGAATGTTCAGTGATGCTCAGTGATGCCTGAAACATGGTACCCAACAAAGGTACCTGGGCTCTTTAGTAAAGGCTTTTAAAGGCTTCATCATAAGACAGACATTTCAAAACTAATCCCTGATCTTCTCTCTTTTGATATCAACAGTACCTGGACAGCATCTATGGGTATGGCTATAAACACTTACCAAGATTTCCAAGATTCCCAATAGAAAGGCACAATACAAAGGGTTTATTTATCATGCAACTCGTAGCAGTTAATTGTTGTGTGGGCTCATACATGCAGTGGTGTTACCCAAGAACCAGAGTTGCTTTAGAGCACTGGACTGCAGGAATAGATGTTTGACCTTCTTTGCATGTTCTTTCACACTTATTTTCAAAAGGACACCAAACCAGTTCATGTATAAGAGCAAACTGAAGCCCTCACTGAGAAGCCACACGCAAATAACATCTTTCAGACGCGTTTCACCCCAGACACGTGCACATGAACCTCATGTTTACCTAAGGAACTGTTTGCGGACCTCATTTGTCACCGGTTCGTTATCTACCAGATCGGTGTGGATGCTGAGGGTGTCTTCAGCCAGCAGGACTTCCTCCTCCTCCTCCAGCACTGCAAAACAAGATCTCACCTCAGTTTCTGCTGAATAAAGCAGACAGCACAGAAAAGAGGTGGCTCTGCAAAGCAAGAGTCATGAAAACCAATTCCAGAGCAGGAAACTCATAGTGCATAAACTTGCCAATAGTTTTGCTTACATCATTTCTCCTAACCAAATTGTGAAGATCTTATAAGGCAGGTTGGCTGCTGCCAAATGAATATACATCACATTCAGTTAGTGCATCAGAAATGTTAAGCATTAGTACTAAATTCACTTCTAGGGCATGCTATAGGCATGATCTTGGGATGGGGGAGTGATGCTGGAGCTACTGCAAGCCTCTGCTGCTGCTACAAGGTACCCTACATGTTCCCCTCTGCTTGTCTGGAGCAGTGCTGCAATCAAAGAGCATGGGAACACTCTCACACAGAGGAAATATTTACTGAAATGCTCTTGTCTTCTATTATTTTATCAGAATCAAACCGAGCTGAAAAGTAACCGAGATTAAAATCTCATTTCAACCTCGCTATATGAAAAACAACAGCAGCATACAGAGGAAAAATACCATACTCTGTGCAGCCCCTTTGACAGCCAGCACAGTTGGTCTTGGCAACTCCATTTTTCTGCTGAGCTTGACTTTGTCAATTGTAAAATAAATTGCCAACTTTCAAAATTTCATGATTTTAAGGAACTCTGTGGAAATAACACAGACCTGGCCATAGACAATGATTTTTATAGCAGGGCAGAAAGGCAAATGCCAGGTTGTCATGAAGAAGCAGGGGCTCCTTCATACAGAGAATGTATCTCTATAGATTATTCTGGTTGACAGAAAAACACATGTTTTAAGAAAAAGCAACTCTGTACCTGTTGGTTCGTCCTCTTCGATGTCTTCATCAAGTGAATAATTCCGTAGGAATTCAGCAAAGGTCTTGTTCTGTTTCAGAAGGTCTTGGTAAGATCCCATTTCGGAGATTTTGCCATCTCCCAGGACAACGATGTGGTCCACCTGAGGCAGGAAGCTGATGCCATGGGTCACCAGAATTCGAGTCTGGAAAGGGAAAGAGAGAAAGCCCACATCTCTCAGTTGTCACTGTGGGGACTAACACTACTCAGCAAGCCAAATACTCCCACATCTCTGGGACAGGCAGTGAATTATTGTGTCACTGTGAAACACCAGGGGAACTACAATGTCCTTTTTAGCCAGATTAACTTGGGAATATGCACAAGAACTCATAGTGCTTCCTACTACTTGCTGATATAACCATAGGGGGAAGTAAACCAACTGAATGATTATTCCTCTTCTCCCTTATGCTGATTTTCATTGCAGCCCTTCTCTTTGGAGCTCTGAGATAGTCTGAGAAGATCATAACAGGAGTAAAGGGGAAGCAAAGAGCCTGCAATCAAAATGCAGGCTGCCAAAGACCTCTGTAAAACCAGTAAGCTGTTACAACCTCCTCTGTACTGCCTCCAAGTACCAACAAGCAGCACTATGCTGACTACCTTTGCAGGTTTCTGCAAATGTCTTGGTTTTGGAGATCTTACAGTAGGGATCTTAAAAGACAGACCAAGTTTCTGCCTCTACACGCTCTGACTAGATCACATCACTCCTGGGCATGCCCGAATAGCAGCTCACTGCAGCCTGTGCTGTGGGGAAAAAATGCCCATACTGACAATGGAACACAGGAATGATTTGGCGCTTCCAGCCTCAGTGGTGGAACAGCTTTGCTGTTACCCATCAGCATTATGTGTGTTTTGAAGAGGATCTAAACACCAGCTTACCTTTCCTTTAAGTACCCCGTCCGGACCAATAACTTTGTCAAAGATGTGCTTTGCCACATGCGAGTCCACAGCAGAAAGAGGATCATCCAAGAGGTAAATGTCAGAGTTGCTGTACACTGCACGAGCCAGGCTCACTCGCTGCCTCTGGCCACCAGAGAGGTTGATGCCCTGCAGGGAAGAGAGGAGAGAACAAAACACATCACACAACAGCAGCTATGACTTTCCATGGCTCTCACCCAGTCAAACACTCAGATGCTAAATCGAAACATAAGATGCTGAAGAGAATAACCCACTCAGAGCCAGAGACGGGAACAGAACGCCTCTAAAGCTGTTTGTTCACTGCCAAACTTCCGCTCACCCAGCAATCTGGAGATGGAATAAGCCTCTTGCTTAATAAACTCCGAAAGGGAGTTGTTAGAACACAGAACTATAAAAAGGAAGACCATCAACCAGGATGTAAAATGCAAACATTTAAAGCAGGGCTGCAGCACCTGGAACATCTTCCTTATCTCTCATCTTACATACATATCCACATATCCACCCCATTAGTGGCCTATGAAAAAGAAATAATCTCTGTTGGTATCACAGATGTAAAACTTTCTCATTAAAATGAGGTGTTAAGGGATGATCACATCACTTTTTCACTTGAAGCATGCCATGTGTTACCTCCCTTTTTATCCCTATAGGAAAAGGAAGGGCTTTGCATATTCTGGACAGATGCACCTTTACAATTGGACCACAAATAGAAGATGCTCTGATCTTCCAGGACTGGATGTACAATTATGCATCAGAGCATGAACACACGCTTAAAGTTAGCACAAGTTCAAGTCCAACTGCCTTGCACAAAACTGCTTTGCATGTTTCAGTGTTGATTGTAGCAGGGATGCTACTGTAAAGGTCAAATGATATCACGTGCTGACTTGACTCTCTCTTAAGCTAGAACAGGAATCACCAAGCAGGTCTGACTTAAGTTACCTATTTAAATAAGTTACCTTCTCTCCTATCTCAGTCTGGTCTCCTCCTGGCAGCACTTCCAGGTCGGTTTTCAAAGCACAGGCCTCCAGGACATCTTGGTACTTTTGTTCATTAGGAGCTTGGCCAAACAAAATGTTATCTTTCAGTGTGGCATTCTGGATCCAGGCTTGTTGGGGCACATAAGCAACAGAACCCTACAACAAGGAGGAAGAAAGGAAACCTTTGGCTTGTAACAAGCAGCAAGTCATGCTTACAACTCTGATTAAGATCTGCAGCACATACATACAGCTCCTGTTTGATATACATTCACATCATACATATATGTGTATTAAATGTAAATGTATAGATGATAGAATCAGGAAAGTTATTCCATATAAAACACAACAGAAAGGTATGGCCAAAGCCCAAATACACATGCAGACAAGTTGCCACAGGAGCAAGGAGAATTCCCTCTCTAGCCTGATACGCACTATAAGCAATGGCAGGAATAAGGAGCACATTTCCATGCCATCATTAAATGGCATCATAAACAATACCAACCTTGACAGCCACTTCTCCTTCCAGCTTTTCCATTTCACCCAAGAGAGCAGACACCAGAGAAGACTTCCCACAGCCAACATGGCCAACAACGGCAACCAAAGCACCACTGGGGACCAACAGATTTATACTGTGAAGGAAACAGGCTGGAAATTAATTAAACATTTTTAATTAATTAATTAATAATTAAACATTAGTTTACTAAAGACATTATGGGTCTTTAAACCAGGGCTGAAATACATAGTGGCACATTAGCCTGACTGGATATAGCAAGCATAGCTTGGTCACTGGTCTTCTCTTCCTTTTCTTGTGTACAATCAACTGTAACCAGAACTGTAGGGGTAAACAGAAACCCAGCATTAATCTATCCTGTTGGTTGTTAAAGAGGCAGGATTGACAGCAAGCCCCTTTGCTGTGTCGTATCAGTCCATCAGCGAGTCAAACAGGGTTAATAGGTATTTTGATAGCAGACATCTTCCAGAAGTCTTTTGGGTTTTGATTTTAAAACCAAGACCAATTGTACAAAAGTAGTGGATGAACACATTCCATCTAAAAATGTTCAAATCACTTCAGTACCCTGTTTCCAGTGCTAGGAAAGAGGGTTCACTGCAACACAAGAAAAACAAAACTTTCCCAGTTAAAAATCCTTTATTGTTTCCCCCACTATGTTCTTGAAGATCCTGGTTTTGAAGGTGAACTGATACAGAAATGACTGATGGACATAGTTTCCTTGCCATCAAAATGCCTTTCACTAATGACATCAAGCCAAACTTGTGTTTGTGATGCAGAACCAGGACTCTAATTCTTATGCAGATTCTTACCAAGCAGTTAGTTGATGCTTTGAACACTCAAAGAGGGTTTCTGTTCGTCCATTTGCTTGTTTTAAGGAAAAATTCAAAGCAGAAAGCCTCAAAATCACCACAATTTTTAATCTTTTTCATTACTCTTTTCCTCTGAGTTTTACTTTACTGTTCCTTTAGGAAGTCACCAGGTAACTTTTAGGCCCAGACAGCTGGCAATTTAAGCTGAAAACACGCAGTTCTTTCTGATGTAAACCCCAGAACACCGAAGTAAGCCTGGCTGCAGATGGGGTTGCCTGGACGAAACTGGCTGCTTTGAACTCCAAGCACCTTGCTTGCAAGTTGCTCATGTATATAAAACGTGTTGACATAACACACTCAGCACAGCAGCACAAGCTCCTCAGACTGAGCATTCTAAGAACACTTCTCAGGTTTTGGTGATTTTAATCTGACAACAAAACCTCACATAAGGAAGTATTTGCTTCCAGGCATTTGATTTGTTTTCATTCCTTCAAATTGGCCAATGAGAAATATGTGCACCCCCTTACTTTGGAAATGGTCCATCTACAGCCAGAGGGATGAGTCTGCCACAAGGTGCTTAGAAGAACAGACCACCCAACATCCAACCCCCGACATCCCAACTGTTCCCATAATTCATGAGATGAGTTTGATTTGTCCAACACTTTAGTTCAAAAAAATCTATTTTAGAAACCTATGCAGCCTTTCTGTCCTTTAACAGGTAAATATTTTATGCTGTTGCTGTGGAGTTAATGCCTTACAGCACTGTTCTGTAAGGCCTAAATACCATGAGGCATGAGGATTAGCTGAGTGTTTCAAAGGCAGAAGAGAGGCACATGTGATATGTGGAAACAACCTTTTCCAGAAGCAAGCTGCAGGTATTACTAAGCATCTTTCAAAGAGACTGCCCAGAAGCCAGAAACCAGGAAGCAGGTAGACGTTGCATTGCAACTGCATAAAGGTATCTTACTCTTTCAGAGATGGCTTCAGCTCCTTTCCCCAGCTGAACGATGCATTTGTTACACTGATGGCACTGCCTGTATGACAAAAACACAATAATAGAGCAGGCAGGAAATGTATTACACAGAACAGTATGGCTGAGAAACCAGCAGACAGAAGAATCTTTATTTCTTGGTGTTTCATGTACACTGCAGTTCCCTTTTCTACTGGCATGGGAAGCACAGTCTCATGACTGTGGGTCACAAGACAGGCTTCTTAAGAGTGAAAATAACTGATTGCAACTTGAGCTATAGACTGGAGCTTACAGACCTATGGAGCTCAAAATCTGCCCTCTTCACCCTGCCCTGGTGATGCTGGTCTCAACATTTGCTGCTCAGAATCCCTGTCCAACTGTTAGCACAACTTCACTTAAGAAACCCCTTTCAAGTTGGTAGGAGACCACTGCATGCTGTTGGCTTTAATAGATCCGATTAAATTTCCCTCTGAGCAGCTTTTTTCTTGCCACACTAACAAGTTACAGATCTGCAGGCTTTTGTTACCTCCTGGTGGGGTGATGTAGCACAGTATCTGCATAATAGCCACACAACCATCCCTCCTCCTTCTCTATGGCATCACACACAAGAGAAGTTTCAAACCACAGTACTAGCAAAGTGTATTACATGAGAAAACATCTTTTGGAGACCACTTGGTTTGCTCATTTGTTTTGGGATGCTGTTTCCATAAGAAGAAATCAAAACTGTTCGCAATGGTCTTGAGCATTTGTTCAGCCTGAAAGGTTTGAACAGGTCTTGCTGTCCTTACTCAGTGGATGCACTTCACTATTCAGTGCTGTTAGCATCCAATACATTGCAGATGCAAACTCAGGCCCAATGACTCAGCTCAAAGCTCAAAAACAGGCAGCAACTTCTGTAGTTTCCTCATAGTCCGAACAGCAAACATCACTTCTCCAAGCAGCAATTTCTTTTCATTAAAACCAAGATTATTATTGTCATTTTCTTTTTGTCTTTTTTCAGACCTCAACCAGCCCAAACCAAATACAGAAGGTTTGTTGTATTAGCATAGTGTAGAGAAATACTGATGTCTTTACCTGGTGCAATCATTTTTGTTTCCACAGAATTCGGATCAAGTTCATCATGACTCAGGAACTGCTGAATTCTCTTTAGGGAAACACTTGTCTAAGAAAAGAGTGTGACGTTATTTTATTGTTCTTTTCATAGGGATTTAATGCTCTTACTACTGAAAAAGAAAGCATGCAGAATGGCTTCAGCTTTCACCCCTGGGCTTCCTCAGCAGTGACTCATTCTTTCCCTGCCTTCAGTCTGATGGTGAAATTCAAGCTTTTAAATGGTGACATTTCTCAGCCCAAGCTAAGTTCATCTGAGCAAAGCAAAATTCACACAGGCAAGGGCTCACTCAGGAGCCAGGCTTTCCAATACAGGGCAGCAGTAGAGAAAGGGTATCAGAAAGAAAACCAGCTCGCAGGCAGATGTAAGGGATCTCTGCATGCCAGAAACCAGGGACATCTGAGGTTCTTTTTGTTCAAGCTGTTGAAAACAACTCCTGTACCAGATCCTCCTTACCTGCACAATGTTGCTGATGACTTGTGGAAGCATACTGAGGGGAAACTTTAAGATATTAAACAAGGAAAGGGACACAAAAGCCTTCTCTGCATCCAGGATATTCTTCTCATTGACTGAGACATACACAGCAAACGTTGTCAACGCCACCTGAAAGCCAGAAAATGAGTTTGCTGTGAGATGTTTAATATTCTGACACTTTCAGAAGCAGTCAGGCCTGATAGGCATCTTTGCAATAAAAGTATCAACAACAAAACCAGGCAAATTCTCCCTTTCTGACCTTCTCAATGTGCTTGAAGAATGACAAGTCACATGAGCAAGTCGATACAAAAAAGGGCATGTGGAATAAAACAGCTTTTGGATCACTAATGGCTACATTCAGTTGGAGATTCAAGAGGTGAACTACAGAGCTTGGGTAAATACAAATGAGAAGCTGTTATCTGGCTGTGGCTTGGCTGCGTTTCCAACCTCACCCAACCGAATTTTCCCATTGTTAACTGCAGGGTAAGCAACCAAGGCTTACTGATCAGTAGGAAAGGGAGTAAAATCCAGGGGTTTTGCTGGTTCCCTGTACAACAGGGACCATCCACGACCATCCTGTGCAGTAAACTAATGGCGAGCAGGAACGAGGTTGTGTATTTCAGGAAGCTCATTTAAGGAGACATGAAAGAAGCAGGATCTTGAAGCCATTAAGAATATTTCTGCAGGGTTGGGCCTTCAGTCTTTAAAACTAGGAATATTTTTGACAAAGCACTTATCTGAATGCTTTTGTTACCCATTCTGGAAAAGGGATGAAGTGGAAAACAGAGGGAAAGAGAAAAATTGAGGAAAAACACATTTCAGAATTAGCAATGCATCCTTTGGGCTTTATTTTTTTTTTACATAAATCAATCTTGGTTTTAGATAGAATAATTTAGAATTTAGGTAGAATAATTTAGCAACTCCCTCTCTCACTAAAACAAGCAGAGCCCTGTAACATAAAAGGCAGAAGAGAGCTAAAGGCAGACGTTGTCCTGATTGAGTCAATTGATTTCTTCTCGCTGTTTTGGCTATGCACAGGTATCTCTGAGCTTTCAAATCCTAGTTTCAATTTGTTATGGCAAGTATTCTGAAGTGGTTGGAAATTCTCCAGTGACAGCAATTCCCAGCTTCCACTGGCAGGCTTTATCAAGAAATACTTTAATACCGATTAACAAAGAGGCTCCGGAGAACAGGGAACTTTGCATGTGAATGCAAAGTATTTACATTTTATTCCGATGTACATTTAGCAAGCAGAAAGCCCTGCACTTATGCTCCATGGATGCACTTGTCCATGCAAACTCCATTTACCAGGAATGGTGCGCTGATCCATGCAAAGCTGGACAAAGAATTGAGGTAGGCAGATTTCTTGAGGACTCGCAGCTCATTCTTTCGTATCTCCAACACCTTCTCTGAGAACGATGGCTCCCAAGCATAGAGCTTCAGCACTTTTATGCCACCCAGAATCTCATTCATTAACTTGATGCGGGAGTCTTTATATCGCATTTGTTCCACCTAGGTTATTAGTAAACACAGGAGACAGAGTGTCACAGGAGAAGAGAGTTTTCCACGTGTTGTCTCACAGCTGTGATGGTCCTTGGGCTGTTTCTAAAGAGGATGCACAAGATAACTGACGATAGACAGACTGCTCTCAGTATTACTGTGCAAGTCTATACCTCCAAAGTAATCAGAAACCAGGGTACAAAAGCTTTCCCCTTATCTTCACTATTGTGCTTTCAGAACCACCTTAAAGAAGGATTCAGGCACTTCACAACAATACTATTCTGCTTCCTCCTTTGATTTTCCTAATATGCATAGCTGTATTTCTTGGGGTATCCCTTGACAATTGTGGTTACTCCTAGCTTATTTTTGTTCCTATACATTAGAATACAGTGCTTCATGCTTATGTAAATAACATAAAAGGTCCCTGCTCAGCTGTTTAGACAGAAAACCTGCATTCACACACATGCACACCAAGTTAAGCAGCTCTGCGGATCTTATAATGGGCAAGGGAGAAAAGGAATGTTAATACTAATGTGACAGCATCAAAGAGATTTAGTGAGAAGTCTGGATGTCTCTTTAAGGCATGTAATGATAGCACTCTGTTCCTAAGGCTGTGCTTAAATGTCGTAATTTATATTTGTTTTCCAACTCTTACCTTTATACAGCAATAGAAGAAGATTTAACAAATCTGCCATAGAGTCACTGATAGGCTGCATAGCACAAGCCACTTACTACTTTTTTCTAGCACAAAGCCAGAGGGCACTATTATATTGTTTTTTTCAGCCTTCCTTGACTAGAGACTACAAAGAAAGGAATAAAGGCTCCTTTTACCTTAAGACACTAATTCAACTTTAGCCCAGATCAGTAGCAGCAAAAAATCAACACTGGCTATTAGCATAAAACCCAGGCTGCCAGGTTTCAGTTCCCATCTCTGAAAACACTCATTCACAGCTTAAAGAACAGCATTTAGTTCCCTTTTCTCTAGATGCTCCTAGAAGGAGCTCCCAGCCAATGGGATATGGAGACAAAGAAATTTGCTAATCCCAGAAACTGCTCCAGCACTATGAAGAGCCACTGACTCAGTGCCACACCTTTCCCTTAAACAGCATTCAATTCACCATGGAAAACCTATCTGAGAAGATACAGTTACTAAATATATTAGTAAGATCTTACTCATAAGTAAACTGATGCAAATGGCAGTTCATTAATGGCCAAGACGACCACTGATGCCTTAACTTCTCATAGCACAGCTGCCAATTCTGGTAACATCACTTTTTCTGCTGGTACCTTACCTGGAATGCTCTGGTTTTCATTGCTATTGCAGAGTTAAATGGGATAAGTAAAACCATCACAGCAACTCCTGCCAGCACAGAAGCCCCTAAAGCCTTGATTGAAAGAAAAAAGGTAAGTCGTTGTTGTACCCAGGTGCTGCTGTTCCCTATGGTAAACATGAAAACAACAGCAGGTTATAGAAACAGAAATCAATGTCTTACATAGACAAGTTGAACTCCTCCCAGTGAAGTGTTCTGAGTCTACAGAACAGCTACGAGGAGGAGACAGAAAAATATGACAGCATCCACCTTGAATTATTATTGTGCTAGTACTGGGAACAGCAGAGTAGTTTGTGATTTAGCTGTTAAGTGGTTCCCAGTGGGAGGGCAAAGTAAGTCTGAACTAACGGAAGCATAGACTATTGATCATGTGTTTCTATGATTCTATTGAGCAAATGTAGAAAGGGAACAAGTAAGCCACACAGAAGGAGTTTTTCCATTGACTTCACTCTGACCTCAGGAACTGCAATTACAGAATTAACCCAGTACCCTCAGTGCGAGTAAATGCATACAAACTGCTAGTTCATCCCACCAGCAGAGCAGTAACTCATGAAGCTGCTGCAGCTTAATGGCTTTCAAATCTAAATCAATATGGTTAAGCTGGTGCTACTGTTTCTGCAGTGAACAGAGTAATTGCATAGAAACATTTTAAGGCTGAAAGGCAGCACTCAAACTGAACAAACTGAACAAACTGGTGCAAAGGAAAAATGATGGTTATTCCAGGTGAGATTTGTTTCATGTTGCTTTGCACAAAACTTCTTTATATGGTGTGATATAATCTTTAAATATGGCTTACATTAAAATTATAGAATCATAGAATAGTTCGGGTTGGAAGGGACCTTACGATCATCCAGTTCCAACCCCTTGCCATAAGCAGGGACACCTCACACTAAACCATGGCATGCAAGGCTTTGTCCAACCTGGCCTTCAACACTGCCAGGGATGGAGCACTCACAATTTCATATGGCCAGGGTTGGTTTTCTGTTTGGTTTGCTTTTTAAGCCATTTCCTTCAAGCTCTCACTTGTATCAACTACTATGAACGCTGCGATGAGTCCAAGAGTGATCCTATCAAAGCATGGTAGGGACAGAGAACATAAAGCCTTCAAATGGCTTATCTTCCTTACCAGATGAACGTAATAATTAACAGATGAAGGGTGTACACCACTGCAAGCTATTTCACTAGTGGGCAGAGAAGTAAGCTTCTAAGAAACCCCTCCAGAACCAAAACCAGCAGGAAAGGGTCAAATTAACAACATTACCACAAAAAGCTTGCCGATCAGTCAGACAAATCCTGAATTAAAATGTCCCAATGTCTGTACCTGCCAGAGGAAATACAAAGCTAGGAATATCTGGAGTGGTGCAGACCACAGCATGTTCAGGAAAGCCACCAGGTCCATGAACCGCTGGGCATCCACTGACATCAAGTTGACGATTTCTCCAACAGTAGATGAGCGCTTTGCTGAGTTTGTGATGACTAAGGACTGAGAAAGGAGAGAGATTCAGCAGTTTCACAATCCTGATACACGTGGAGAAACACAGAGGAGAAATCCTCCGTTATTATCAAAAGACGCTCCCCAGAATGTGCTTCTCCAGCAAGAATAAAATAATTCACATCTATGTCAATTCACAATCTCCAAAGAACAAGACTTCATGAAATGGTTCACTCTATCTCAAGCAGTGTATAGCACTGCGAAGAAAACCCAGTTGCATCTAACCAACCCATAGCACAGACATGCTATCCTCCTGGATCCCGTTTCTGAATAGTTAAAGTGAACCAGCAGATGCCTGTGATATGGCTGGTGACCAACCAACATTAAGTTGGTCGTCAGTAGAAAATTCCATAAAGTATGATAGAGGTACCCCTAAAAACTCACCAAACCTCCAATCTTTTCTATTCCAGGAGCCTATTCTTCAATATGCCTGCTCTTCCCTAAGTATTTCAGAACAGAGGCCACTTCCTTGGCTTATACACTGATCCTCCAGCCCATGAAATGACTCCAGTCTTACCTTTCGGTATATCACTCCAGTGATCCCAGTTCTCAGCCGCATCCCAGTAACAAAGCAGTAGTGGAAATGCTGGTGAAGTATGAGTGTCTGCAGCACAGCACAGACAAACATCAAAGCAGCAATCACAAATCCCCACCAGGCTGGGGCATCTTTGTTCTTAATGAAGCCAATTAATGCACTGGTTTTATTTCCAGGAGATTGGGGAAGGAAAAGAAAAAGGAAACAAAACTCAAACACATGCAGCAAGTTTCATGGGACATAACACAGCTTCTCTCAACTGTGGCATCGTGCCACATCCTCTCTCTAACCACAGAAAGTAAACAGCTCTCCAGGATGCGAGCTGAGTTACGATCTCAGTCAAACAACATTGCAAAGATCCAACAGTAAAACCCTAGGCTTTGCCAGTGAGTAAGTCCATTTGGAAATGAGGCTGGAGAAAATGAAATACTTTAGGGTTTCCCCTGAGATCCAGCGTTTAAACACATGGCTCACTGTCTGAGCTCGGTTAGGCAGCCCCCCAGGGCAAGAGGTGAATGATAGGACACAGTAAAACTGTGTAGTAAAGCAGGTGAAACCAGCTTCTTACCCAAATCCTTTTCAAGCAACCCAAGTGCTTCTGCCTGGGGTGTTTTCCCATAAAAAGGAGCTAGATTAAAAGACATCCTCCTGGACGGATGCATAAAGAATTCTTCACTCCTCCTTTTTTGGTACTATTAAACTGATGTGTCATCTTTTATTAATAAGCCATTTCTTACTGCACACAGCTGTTCTCCCTGCACACTGTCACATAGCAAACAAGGAAGAAAACATACGGCAATGTCCAGTGTACTCAAAAATCACACTGGTGATTTCAACCTCCTGGCCAGAGTATTGGATGGTTAAAATATGGAACAAAGGCTTGACTCCATGGTTCAAATAACCAGCAGGGGGAAAATACACCTGGAAGCTACAAATCAGGCTCCAAACCCTTGCATTAGAAGCATGAGGTTGATACATCTTTCTTCTTCCATTCCACAGAGATATTCCTTCTGCACTGCACCAGTTCATGCTATAAGTGGACAGCTTCAGGAAAACCTCTTCCTCACAGTCCCAGCATGGGATTCAGCAATTGTTTTAGAAACATAAAACTGTCCTACATGCAATATGCCACACAGCCATGGCTGCTTCATTTTCTCTTACCACTAGCAGTGTTTTTTCCAAGGCTGCAGGAATTTAGCCTTGAGAAGAAATCCCCCATCATACGCCTTGAGATACCAGTGACAGCATATCCAGGAATTGAGGCAGATTTGAGAAATTCCCAGAATAGATCATACTTAATGTGTTCCCAGAAGGAAGCCAGCTGCCCCCTCTTCATGAGGGACTCCAGAAGACAGACTGTAAGCTATTAAATGTCACCATACTGGATTGCACCCTCTGCTTAACATATTTCTGGGCATGTCACAAACTACCCACAGAACAACACGATCTCAGAACACAGCTCCATGCCAGTGCTATTTTAGGGACATTCATATAGGAGCAGGGCCCTTTCCTTCTCCCTTCCCCGCATCTACCTGTGGCCTCCATCCAACCTCCGTTCCTCTCTCATGCATTAACAGGACTATGTGATTCTCCATTGATTTAAAACTAAGAGAACAACTGTTTGACAGAAATGCTGGTATTTCCCTGTTTTTTTTTTAGTTAATGATTATGTGATGAGTTTCTCACTTGAAGGATAATACTAACAGAGAAAAAAATGCAGGGATCATGCAAATTCCATTATGGATCAGGCCAAACAACTGGTCTCCCCTGGAGATAGGAGGTATAGATGTTCCTCATACAAGGAGCATCTGAGGACGCACCACTTCGTCAAGATTGCTCTCTTTCTTTCTAGTAGAACCACAATTTACTTTCACATGGAAATTGACTGCAACTGTGCCTCACAGATTCCCATTGCTGTGCACAACTGAGAACACATAAATTCATCTAAATGGTGCAAAAGCTTTCTCAGATTACAACATCAAGGCCAAAGCACCACATACTTGAGCACCACACTTCATCTGTATATCAAGTCATGCTACAGCTGCAGCCACCACCCCATGGGTAACACACATGGGTATCAGATGCAGAGACTACTGGATCCAGCAAGCAGGGCTTTGCTTTGATTTCATAAGGAATCCTTTAGACATGGGGAGAAATTGCTTTGGATTGCTGCACAGAGCAACAGGTGATTTGTATTTCAAAGCTGTCTATTGGTGATGGGTGATTTATGAATCACTGCTTCAGTGAAGCTTGCCCAATTTAGAGCTCAGTCCACAATAAAGAACTCCTGTTCTCAGGCAGTTCGATGGGAAGGTGAGGGAGCACACACATGCAGCACTGTGAGGGGAAGTTAGCTATGCATTTGAAAAGCAAATACCTCATGCCAAATCTAAGCCTCCATAGGGATTACACATAGAAACTACTCCCACAGTGAACCAACCTTAACAGCTGAGGGTTGACGAAAGAAAGCAGGTCTTGTATCAGCTTGAAGAAGGAACCGATTAAGAAATATGGCCCAAAGGTCCTCAACAAGGCTTTGAGAAAGGAAGGTTTTCTGTTGTGCTTTTTGTCTCTGATCAGAACTTCTGCTTCCTCCGGACCATCACCAATGTGGTTCAGCACACTGTTAGATTTCTTCACATATGTCACATCTTCCTTCCTAGAGGAATGAAATCAGCAATTAGAGATGGCTGACAATGTCACTGCCCTATGTGTACAGCACTGCGGTAGCATCTAAAAGCCTGCTCCTTTCTTTGCTCTGCTACTGATGAACAGCAAGACTTCCAACAAGATCTAGATGTGCTCAGAGACAGGCCACTCTTGTGTAATAAGTATTCTTTTTCTGCAGTACTTACAAAGCGCACTCCCTAGGCCAGAAAATCAATCACCATAGGATGAGAACATGGCCCAAAGGAATAGGAGATGAAGGCTTGAATTCCTTTAGCAGAGGACAGATTTGGCCCTGAATCACCAATTTCTTGTACAGGAATTCTCTAACAGTTGTAATTTACATACCTCAAAAGGCACCTGCACCTATTCTTTCTGAGACTGTATTCATTACTCAACTAGTAGCTGTACTAACCCTTTAGCCTTATCTGATGACACAGCTACTAGCCTGAATCCCTTTGGAGAGACAAGTATTGAATTACATGCCAAGCTAAGAGAGGATGCAGACACAGCCCTCTCTAAATAGAGCTTTGCATTCCTGGAAACTAGAAAGATTACAAACCATAGCACCTCCAAAGCTGAGCCACCTGGGCCATGGCTGGCTGAGGTTCCTCCAGGACAAAAACTCTGGGTTTAGGTGCCCAAGTTTTCCTCAGATGCCAATTTCAGCATTTAAACACCGTTTGGCTGTGTCCCTTTCCTCCTTTGTGCCTCTCTTTCTCCACCTGCAACAAAAGCCAACAAAGGCGACCTCTTCTGCAAAGGTCTTTGATGAAAAAAGGACCAAACATTCCCTGCTGCTCTCCAGGGCTCCAGGCAGGTTTTCTGGAAGCACCTCTGGGGTTCAGGTGTCTGACTTCTGTTGCCCATCAATAAAGAGGGGATGCTCTGGGACATTATTTCCTCTATGAATTGCTCTCAAAGAGCAGCTTTTCCACCAGCAAACACCAAACTGCTGTTGTTTCTTGGGGGCTATGGGACCTAAAGAACAATTTCCTGAATGTCAGCCAGGAAGGTTAAGTCCAGGTGGAGCAGGGAGAAGGAAATGAGTCTGGGGCACATAAGCCTTATAAGAAGTGACAGATGGAAGAGACAGCCTGCGAGCAGTGAACACTTACAAGAAGGCATTTGAAGAATAACTTGTAAGTACAACCAAGTGAGGCTGGATTTATGATTCTTCATAAAGAGTGCACAGATTTCTTGGAGCTGGCTGGCTGCAGAGTCAAATCATTCCAACAGCCTGTGAGCATTCAAAATGACCGCTGTGGCTAACAGTCCACAGGTAGGAACTTGTTCATATCCTTTCAAAACAAAGGCATTCACAAATCCCAATTTCTTTGCAATAAAGTTTAAGGGGAGGGGGAGAACCTAAACCAGACATTTATTTCCACTAACCCCCTCCCCGACAGGAACAAACAGTGCTGTCTTTGTCCTTCCAGATCAAACCTGGAGAGTTTATGAGCAAAGCCTTATTTTTCTAGCAAGCAAGACTGTTAAACTCATTGAAGGGTTTGAAGAAACAAGACTACTTGCCCTTAGCTTTGTGCTATTAAAAAGGTTTATTACAGTGAGCTAACAGCAATGCAATAGTTCTCTTACAGTAAAAAATCCCACAGGGAGAAAATGCACTTCTAGTGTTTACTACCGGTAGCTAGGTGAGGTCAGGTTTTCAGCAGCGTGTCGGACCGCTCACACCCGGCTTTTTATCAAAGCATAAAGCATGTGCCTGGTTTCCATTATTTATAGCGGGGCAGATAATAGATGGCAATTATCTCATGGGAAAACACACAGCCCTCTCAATGGTGATGACAAAGCTCTGATTCTTCCATTCGTCTTCATAAGCTTAGTCTTTAAAATCTGAAGCTAAATAAAAATGAAGTAAAATGGGTTCCAGATCTCCCTTGTCCATCCAGCACGGCTCTTTCTCAGAAGCAACTTCATTTATCAGTAAAATGAGTGGAGACCTCAGCCATACATGTAAAGAGAGCAAAGGAAAAAACACTCTTTGCACGCTTTATAACAACTTAAATCCACACTGAGCTCTCCTGTTACTCATTAGTGGCAAATGAATTATTAGCCATCATTAAACAGTAATTCACATGACAACTGTGAAGCAAAAAAGGGTTTATAGGTTTAGGAACAATAGAAGTATGCTAATCATTACCATGCAATAACTTTAGAGCTTTTCCTATCCCAGAGTTGCAACTGATCAAGTATGTTAAAAGAAATTACTATTATGTACACTGCAAATATTTTCCATGGCACTTGCAATATGTGTACAGCTTGACACAGTGTTTTTAATGTCATAAAAACTTGCTCAGAGAAGCTTTAATGAGTTAAAATAAGTATTTCCAATGGCTGCCAAGCAACTGTCACTAACGTTATTTGACATGAAGTAATTGAGAATACCTACTTGTAATTGAGGAATAAGCTCGGCCATGAAGCTTTTAGTGTTATGTGAAACCCAGCTATATGGAGTACAGTGATTTCCTTTGTTTTTGCTCTTTTCCCCACCTTAGAATCATTAATACAGTTGCCACACAATTTTACCTGAGCTAAATACAAGCCAGCATTTACAGTTTAATTCATTGCCAACTGGCCTCAGTCTGTATGAATCACTTCCAAAGCACAATGAATCCCACGACAAAACTCCAGGCACGGTTTCTGGTTTCCTAGCAAAAGTTTTCCTGGACCCTTGGCACTTCTGCACTTACTATATTAAAAGCCTGAGGGGAGTGAGATTTATGTCTGTGCAAAAAGAGCAGGACCCAGACAACGCACGTTATTCCATGCCGTAAAAATAGAGACGTTAAGAGGACAATAAAAACCTGAAGTCTAAAACCACAACACACATACACACCGAGCACTGGTGCACAAGCTGCTGGTGTTAGTGCTGGAAACCTTTCAGATCTGAGCTGAGAAGTGGAATTCTCCAAATTATATTTAGCCTTGCCAAGAACCTTACAACCCTCTCCTAATATTATCACATAATAGAGTATTTCCAATTTGGCAAGGGCATGCACAGAAGAGAACAGAGGAAAGCCTCCACATGGAGAAACAAATCTCCACAATGAAAGTAAATGGAAGTGCAGGCCTCCTCCTTATTGACATTTTTCATTTGAAACACTCTATTATCACGTCTATTTGTTTGGAAACGTTTTGGACACTAACCAGTGGGAGAAGGAAATACAGTTGCACAGTAGATAATTTCTGAGGATTAAATTAGGACAGAACATGCAATAAAAAGGATATCCTCTCCAGCATGGATGTAACTACATGCACGTTCTGACCCTCCCCATTTCCATCAGAGATTAGGAGAGTTTTGCTACTAACTTTCTAGGCAACATTAGTAGGGCCTCAGCAATCAAAGCAGGATTTCTCCTGCCCTCCTTCCTTTCACATGTGTCAAGTTTCCTGTCTTTACTGCTCGGAAGTGAAGAGTTGGTCACTCTTAAGAGCCTTAAGGCTAAAAATAGGCCAAAAGACTCATGATGGGGATGATGAGGAATCCCTTTTGGTTTATGGTGCCTAGAAGCTGTGCTCTAACATGGCCAGGAGGGATGCAATTATGGGGTTTGACATCTACCAGCTCAGTGACTAAAGATGTTAATTTTCTGCAATCAAACCAACTCAACCCCTTCTGCTTATGCATTTTCAGCCCTTCTCCACATGGGAAATGGCACTACCTGCACATGCAGACTTTAAGCACCTAGCTAAAAAGTGTGTCAGTGGTACACAAGCCCCAGAGCCTGATTTCCTCTGCCTTGGCATATTAAAATAGGCCAATTTGACTGTTAACTTGAAGGAAGAACAGACGGGTTGAAGAGGAAGGTGCTGTTTTTAGTTGCCTTATTTTCAGAGACGAGCAGCTTATTTAATGTTGAGATGACTCAGATCAATCTGTTTGCAGACGTGGTTGTATACTTACTCTTTGCACATTGCTTTTTCTTTGTCCCACTCTTTAGCTAGTTGCTCCACAATAACTTTTGAAGTATCATCTTCATTCAGTGACCACAAATCTTTATCTTCAAGGGGCCTTTTGTACCCAAGAATCGCCATGCTGCACATATGGAAGAAAACAGCCCAATTCAGTTTAGCCAATAGAACTTAAAGCATTGCTAATAACTCTGGAACTATTAAGCTAACACAAGCAAGAAGATACAGAAAGGGTGATAATTAAACCCTTTGTTCACCTTATATACCCATCTCCCTCTGTTTCTTATATTGAAGCTTGCAATTAAGGAAAGGACAGTGCCTTGATCTGCTTACATGTATTTGATTGAAAACATCACTTCAGGAAAAAAAATGGGACAATAAAAACCAACCACCAGAAGCATTTAAATGAACTTGTGAAGGTTTAGAAGGGAAAAATAAATTAAGTCTATCTGGAATAACTGTCAGAGGTGAACAAGATGCAAAAGAGGAGCTCATGTAAGTTAAAGGAAAACCAGATTTCTCTGAAAACCACAGTTCCTCAACTGTGACAGGAATTTTGTCAAGAGATGCAAACATTGCCAAGAATCTCAACGTGAAGCTGAGAGTTCAAAAGTGAAGTTTAGAAAGATCTCATTCTCACTTAAAAAACCCCTTACAGAGCTGTTGCCAGGACAATAAAGTTACACAGATGAAGAATGAAGATCTCAACACCCTCAACCACTATGGAAAAACTGGATCTTAATATGACCTTTGACAGCTGTTCCACCTCTTTATCATGGAGTAGTAGTAAGCCCTATCTCAAATTTCCATAATTAATGCACATGCCTTTTGACAGCAGTATCAGTTGGTGGTAATCATTTGTATACATAAGCCTTTTACTTTCCCTCTTGCTCAGAAAATGTCCTTATAAAACAGCATTCACCCAATGAACCTCAACAGCAAACAAAATGCATTCTCAGGTGGGTGAAAGGTTGCATTAGTTAATCTTACATCCTGCTTTAGGTTTACTCCAGCACGCAGGAAGCACAACCAGGCTGTATACTGTATTAGTCATGCTGCAGCTGTTGCCACTACTGCTCAGCGAAGAAGTTTGAGCAGTATGAGCACTCCAAAAGCTCTTTCTGAAAAGGCAACTGCTAGAAGTGCTGACACCACTGTGGGTGAAAGAGCATCCAACTTCAACTGCTGTCAGAGGAGAAATCTCTGTGTTGCTAACGCTGTGTAACACACATCACAAATAAGGTTTGGGGGTGTCAGCTGTCCCACAGCTTGAAAAGAGAAGCTTACCTTGTAAACCACCAAAATGTCAGTCTTGAGAGGAAGCCTGAAGTTAACTCTGGGCATGGATTCTATAATAAAGTTATGGGGGAGAAGAAAACCAAACACCAAAATAAATAAAGCAAGACATTTACCATTACTTTAATAAGATGACAGTCTACGTTGATCAGTTTTGGTATATTATATGGTATATCACATGTATGTACCTATGTCCTAACAAGACATGAAATTGATTTCTCTAATTTCCCATGTCTTCATCTTTAAAAATTGCTTTTTATATTGCCTTTAGATCACACATAAAGTGAAATGTCACTGTATAGTTTCTGAAATGTTTGTTTTAAGAAACAAACTCAGCTTCTCTCTCATCTATGATTACACACAAATCCAGTTGTAGATACCATTTTATGAATTGGAGAAGAAATTTAACCTGTGACACCACTAATATCTTCTGTTATTAATGTTTTTCCATGTCTATTCTCAATGCATATAGAACTCATTCATTAAGACAATCCTTAGAGACTTTAGCTAACTCTAAATGAATGTTAAGCAAGCAACCAGCATCTCCACAAAAACAACTCTTGAAATAATTCCTATTGCACTTCAATGTTCATAAATGAAATCTAAAGTGCTGCAAAGCAGCAAGTAGGAGAGATGCTTTCACTAAACAGCATTAGTCACTAATGATGGCACATATAATGGAAAAAGGCTTCAAATCCCAATACTGCTCTCCATACCCAGTGTTCTGCAAGGGGGTCACTAGCTACTGCAATCTCAGTGACAGCCCAAAGCCGTTTTCAATGACAAGTATTCTCAGTGGAACTCTCAAGCCATGATCTAGTCTGCAGTCTGCCAAATGCAAAGAAAGCAAAGTAAAAATACTTACAGGATCTGTATTAACAGGGGAAAAAAAAGGAGGCTTTTCTTTAAAACAGGAAAGGATCAACTCCATGATTATCAAAGCAAAGTAGATGTAGAATGTTGTAAACCTGAACCTTTCATTTAGTTGGCCCTAGAGGGGAGCAGAAACACAGTAAATGATTGTTTTTATTGCACTTCCCACCCCCCCAACACACACACACACACATATACACACTCCATCTCTTTCTGTGACACTTTTTCACAGCTTCTTTTGGCAATTCATTTCTGCCTCTACAGCTGAACATTGCAAAGTCGTTGCTAGCAAGAATTATCGTACAAAAATATGCACGCACTATGTAAAGTGCCTGAGAACATGCTTATCTCCAAGCTTTTCTTTATATTATGTCAAGTTCAAAGTGCTTCTACATCTTCACTGCATGCAGACACCCTCTGGGATCAGGGCTGCATGACATCCTTTTAAATTACCTCCAGGGGCTCTAGCAAGATCACGTCTTACGCATCAGAATTGTCAACCCAGATCAGAGAACATCCATTTACTTTAGTACCTTGTCACTGACAAGCAGTGTTAAATACTTTCAGAAGAAGCTGCAAAAACCCACTGTATTGCATAGTAACAGTTCAAACTGCTCTAGAGATATTTCCTTTCCTACACATATAAGTCTGTGGTCGACTTAAAACTTCTTGCTGCAAGGGTATGGCTCTTATACAACTCTTTCATACCCTAATGTAGCTCTGAATGCTCTCATTGTTCACTTAAAAGGTTTAAGTGCAAGAGAAGAATATTTGGTCCTTGCAGTTTCAAGAACAGGAGAAACATTACCTATTCTAAGAACATATTGTTCTAAGGCTCTGCATCCATAATTTTACCCTAATTAAGGATTCAAACATGGATGGTCCAATATTTATACTCATTCACCACTACAACAGCTTTAGAATTGACTTTAAGTGGTGTTTGAAAGGGTCTCACCAGGATTGCAGCTATTTCCTGAAGAAGCTCTGCACAAGCTGTCCTTTAAGGTTTAATTCAGCCTCTGCTGGAATGTTTACAGCAGCCTGGTATAGCAAAATCCTTGCTAAAAGAATGATGCTCCTAATTGTTACCAAAAAGTGAGTATAAAAACCCCCAGAAATCACCAAACAGAATTTACACTGATTTCACTGAGGAGAAGCAATCACCTTAATGTCTTTCAAATACTCTTTTTCCACTCCCAGCCTTTGATGATCTAATCAGTGAAGCAATCTGCTTTGCCCTACTTAGAGAAATTTGGTCCTGTGAAAAACAGAACAACTTTCTTACTGTGGGAGAACCTGCTATGTTTTCAAACAGGAATCATAACAGCCCAGGTTTCTTCCTCTCCCTCCAACTTTCTGTTCTCTATTTACAGCCACAGTTGGAGCCAAAATGCTGTCCTCAGCACATCAGGAACTGACAAAGGAAAGCCTATGGAGCTGTATAATGTGGCCAAGCTGCTTAAGCAAAAAGGGAACATTACATATTAAAATGTGTCATCTCCAATTACTACCCACCCTTACTTAAGTATGGCAGGGAAAGGGGGCTACAAAAGGGAAAAGGGAAAAAAGGAAAAGAAAAGAGTCTGTTCTAATGTACATACAGTGTTGGCACAGCCTCACATGCCTATCAGGTTTCCAGTATAGCCTTGGGCTAAGAAAAATCTGCTTTTCAACACTGCATGAGAAACCTCAGCTCCCTTCCAGTTCCCCAAGTCTGAGTCAAGGCAATGGAACCAAACAGCTCTTTCTCTCTCACAAAAGTTGGGCTCTGATCTGACTCCAAACTGGGTGAATCATTCCCTTCACTAAGATCTTAATGCTACTTTTCCTGTTCTCCAAAGTGCTAACAAGGATGGTGCCTTACCTGCGCTGCTGTAGTCATGATCTTAGACCGGAAAGGCCCCACAGCACAGAGCACAGACAAAAACCAGAAGATAATGAGCACTCCAGAGGACTGAACTCCTCTCAGCCTTTCATATTGAATAAGCAACGTTGCTAACAGCTGCAAAAGTAAATACAGGAACACGTGAACATAACCCCATCCCACTGCTCCCCCTGTTCACACTAGCAGTTGGCAGCTATTTCACTCATTGTCAACAACGGGACCTCTATGAAATAAGGTGCCATAATAACTTTCACAATTCAATGGTAAAACCTCCTCTAAAGAATGCAATGAATGACTTCCCAAAATAATTTGGTTTTACTCTATTCAGAGCATCGTCTCCAGAATTCAGTTTCTAAGCCACATGTTGTACCTCAGGGCACGCACAATAAATGCTACAAATGCTTTAAACAAATGTAAGAGTTGTCCTTTCTCCAGTGCAGATGGAAAACCTGGTTTGTCCAGAAAACAAGATTTAAAAAGCTAACCGAAGGAATTAAAAACTTAATGGGCAAATTTCACTGCTTTATTTTGCATGCAACAGCCACTGTTTGTCATCCTAGGCAAAGCCAATTTGGTTTCTGTGCAACGGAGGAGCAACCACCAGATAAGAGAGACAGTTCTGCAAAGCCCAGTACCACACTGAACAATGCACAAGCCACTCTGTCACATCAAAGCCGTATCCAAATTCTCTCCACATCTGGATCACAAGCCTGGAGATGAGATGCAAGATGGGAGGAAGAACAATCTCTCTATTATAAAGCCTTTAATTTACACAGCTGAATCTACATGAGAGAGACATATATAAATGTGGTCTTTTTGGTAAGCAAAATTAGCTTCAGTAATACAACTACTAACAATCCAGCTAAAAGAGTACAGTATAAAGCAATGAATGCAAAGGAACCCTTTTCCTCATTCATCTGCCTAAGAAAGAGTTGTCTTTATTAAAAGCAACAAACAGAAGCAGCTACGAACCACAGTGATGCCAATGATCAGTGGGGTTACAAAATAAACTGGTGGAGGCATTCTGTTTTGCAGGAGCTCGTGAAAGGAGTAGAAGAGATCTGCCCAGCTCACGCACCACAGCAGGACTCCAAACACCTGAAAACAGTCAAACAGACACGGCATTTGGTAAACTCCTCTGCAAGGGCACTCAGAGAGCAAGCGAAACCCCTATGATTCACAGATGCCCAGGAAACCAAAGCGGTGTAAACACAACAGCACTGCCGCGTTGATCTACTGCTGTCAGGCTGATGGAACTATCCCACTGCACTCAAACCAAGGATCTCATCCCAACTGTCTTCCAAGGGATTTGCAAACGCAACCAGGAGAAAGATTTATGTATTTACCTGCTTTTTGTTCCAAACTCTTTGGTTTTGATTGGAAACACAGGCAGCATCCAGATTAAAGGCAGACATGCCCTGAAGAACAAGCCTGGAATTTTTCTCCAGGAATAACCTCAGATCTACCATGGCCTATGGAAAGCGACTTGCTTGCTTTCCTTAGATCTAGCCATTTACAAACCAGAGGTGACACTGACACCAGCCACGTCTTACGCACAAGATGCAGATGAAATCACACATCTATTGGGTGGGTAGAGGAATTGAAATTGAACTGAAAAAATACCTTCTTGTGCTTACTTTTCATGATGAAAGTCTCACCAGACCTAACTTAAGGTCTTTGTTTTGCAGCTTTCAGTGGTTTAAAGCTTAAGTATAGGTAAAGCAGCATAGTTTTGGCTCAACAAAGGGGTGAACACTCAGAAAGGTGAGCTCACAGGATGGATTTCCTTACAGTTCAGCTCTTCTTCGGTACCCTTCCTCAAGAATCTGTATTTACACTGCTGTTTCCTATAACAAAGTTCTCTGGTTTCCCCATAAATAAGATGAAATTTTGTTTAAACCTTACTTCAGCACTTGCCTGGATACTGGACACTAATTGCACATTACTCATGGAGCATTGCAAAGAGATCTTACCGTCTTGAACCTGCTCAACACGGAAAGCACAATGTAGCCTCTTTTGTTGTGCTTTAGGTAGAGAAGATAGAAGGGCAGTGCACTCCATAGATAAATGCTGGGGATCCATGCTAGGATGGTATTCTGGAAACACGGTGTCAGGTCTGGATTATCAGTGTGCACCGAAAGATTGGAATCCTGGAAAAAAGACGGGAGAAGTTTATTAACAGAGAGGAAGAAGCACTGCCAACTGGAACATCTGCTTGAAGAAGTTATACCCAGGTTCAAGTATTAACACAAGGCCATAAACCAGAAGAGTTAGAATAGTATAGGAAAAGGTTTCCCCAAAAATATCTATCCCATCCACTTGTGGTTATTCTGTAACAGCAAAAGGGCTAAGTACAGTTACAAATAGCGGGCAAAACCTAACTTCTGCCCTCCTGCGTCTGAGTTGGATGTGTATTTTGTAGCAGATAAACTCCTTGTGTTTCTGGCTTTACTGAGGCTTAGTTCCAGGTGCGACCATGATGTTTCTTAGTCATTCCCAGCCTGGGGTGAAACTGCTAAACAGAGCTCTTGAGGCAAAATCCTCAATCTGAGAACTCATCCAGCAAGAATGTCCAGTACTGGAGAAAATGATCAGATTGAGATCAACCATACACTACCCTGGGAAAACCCCCTCCACTGATGTCCAAAATGCTGTCCTTATTCATATGCCTCCAAATAGAATTACTCCCCTATTTTAAACAAAAGGAAAAGGAATGGATTGCACTTGCAGGTAGGAGTATGGGTTTTCTTGCAAACACTGCAAGCAATGCTTTCCATATGTGACCCTGGACACCACAATTCACACACGCAACTTGAACCTAAGGATTTGAATGCATCACATTGCAAGCACACAGTCACACAAATGCAAACTAAAACAGACATTTCAGCAGAGTTAGGGGGAACTTGGTTTTAATCAAACCTCCTGGAAATTCACAACTTGCATTTCCCCATCTGATGTGTCATCTTAAAAGGGGGGGGGGTAGAGAAATCCTTACTTGTGGGAAATGTAAAATAACTCTGTTGTACTATCAGTAACATGCAGCTGATAAAACTAAGATATCTCTGGCTCAGGTATGCCTTATCTCTGCACTAGAATCATTTACTTGTACCTAATTATGTTGGAGTATGAGCTCTCACTAGAAGTATGTTTCAGTTAAGCTAAGCCACCTCTTATAAATGAATGACTAAGTCTGAATATGGATTCTTCTGAAGTATTCCCAATCCTGCTTCTGTTTACCAGTACAAAAGAGACCAGATGCTGAAAGCAATGGTTGATTTTAGGAGAATTGAAAAGCCACAGTCTTTCAGTTTTGGCGATGATCTGACAGAAGGGACATGCATCACTGCATCAGTCCACATACTCACTGAATTGCTCGTAAGGGTAATGAAACTACAAAGCCTTGGCAGGCTGCAGGATGGGCTGGTTCAACTGTGACAAGTTTGTCACTCAGTACTTCAACTTTGGCACAAAGCAAACCTCTGGCAGTAGTGAAGGTTGGCACAAACCCATGAGCTGTGCATCTGAACTGTGCCCTTCAATGCAGTTAGTGCCTCTCCAGTGAGAGGTGGCTCATTTGGAGGCACACAAGCACCCAGCTGGGACTAGGGGAATAACAACATCCCCATTTACCTAAATGGGTTTGTCCAGACCGAGGGGAAACTTCAGCCACAAATCAACAACACAGGGGCAATTACACAGCAATTCAAACACGAGACCAAAACCAAACCAAGCTCCAACCTCCCATTCATATATCCCTGTGTTTTCCTCCAGTGAGCAGGTCTCTGGCACCAGAAAGGAAGATAATGGTTAAACAGCACCCATTTTTGGCTCATCATCAAATCATTCCAGCACCTCTAACATGGTAAGCTCCCCTAGCAGCTCCCCTGCCAGGGGCAGGAGATGCCCTCCAGAAGCTTGGAGCTGAAGAGCTCTTTAGTTCCAAAGCAGGAGCTTATCTACTACCATTTATTCAACAAAACACTAATTTCCTCTTTAAATGACGTGTGGTTTAGCAATGTCTTGAGCATGTTTGCAATTGTGCTCCTTTCGCTTGCTGGAAAAATATCCTGGAAAAGCTGAGGAAAACCAGCAATAACTGGGCACAGAATAAAACAAAGATTCTGTTTAAAGAAAAAGTTATTGGGGAGGCAGGGGGAAAGCGCTCTTACTTTAAACCTTTCCTAGAAGAGCAAAATGTCCAGATATGGCTTTCTGTCTGACAGCAACCTAGAAACTGTCCCAGATGTCCATTAATTTCAGGCTGAGCACAAGCTGACTATTGTATCCAAGACACAGGCTGTGTAGCTGCCAAGCCATTTGAAGGTTTTCATTAACTTTTATTTAAACAAGGCAAAGGACTTGCATTTCTGAACATATAAATAGAGCTGGCCAGAAACCAAAGATCCTGTCCTAAGAAAACACGTAAGATTTTGAGATTCGGTTGAATTATCCCTGAGAATAAAAGTGGAACCTTTCCAAAGTTACATGGAAGTACAAGAAGCAGCACTCACCCGATGAACATCAGCAGCCTACTGCTTTCATGGCAAATGGCAAACAAGGACGTGAGCTGAAGGAGAAACCCGTGCCCAAGATGACAGACCTGACTGCTGGCTATGTTTGTGATGTTTTCCAAGGTCCATTTCCATCCTGGACCACCAGATAAACAAGCTTTCCCAGAACAGATCTGCTTCTGTAAATGCTTCCTTTTCAAAGAACTGGTGTTTTCACAGAGAAGACTCTTCCCATCCTTGAATACAAGCATAGGGGCTCCTCTTAGAAAACACAGTACCTAAATCATTTAAGCAGTGTAATTCCACACAAATTACTTGCTCTTCCTAAGACTGGACCACAGTGGACTAATGCTGCTGTGTCCTGGTTTCAGCTGGGATAGAGTTAATGTTCTTAGTAGTAGCTGGTGCAATGGTGTGGTTTGGATTTAGTATGAGAACAACACTGATAACCCACAGATGGTTTAGTTACTGTTCAATAGTGCTTACTCTTAAGTCAAGGACTTCTCAGCCTGACATCCTCTGCTAGTGAGGAGGGGCACAAGGAACTGGAAGGGAGCAGAGCTGACCTGAATTAGCCAAAGGGATATTCTATACCATAACATGTCATGCCCAGTATAGAAAGAGGGGGGAGTTTGCTGGGATCCACCACTTGCTGCTCAGGGACAGGCTGGGCATCGGTCAGTGGGTGGTAAGCAGTTGTGTTGTGCATCACTTGTATTCATTGGGGTTTACTTTTCCTGTTTTCATTGTCTCCCTTTTCATTACAACTGTTATATTGTTATTACTACTATATTTTATTTTATTTAAACTGTTATCATCTCAACCCACAGATTTTACCTTTTTCCTATTCTCTTCCCATCCTACTGGAAAGGGTGGATGTGAGTGGGTGGCTATGCGGTACTTAGTTGCCAGCTGAGGTTAAACCATGGCCCTGTGCCATGTGCCTTGTAGTAGGGACTCTGCTATGAATTATGATTATTACTTTCAATCTGTAAATCTGAAAGTTTCATTTCTTACCAAGCTGGACATGTTTTCCACAGAGCTCGCAGTTCCACTTTATGGCTTTATAAATCACCACAGTGACAGCGTATATTCCAACATCCACTCCAGCCTTAAACAATGCATTTTGAGTCAGAATATGACACAAAGTTGTATACATTCTATTCTGACCAAGCCAACATTGTCAAATATTGCTAAATACCCTTCAATTCAGCAGTAAAGTTATGGAACTCCACCCTTGAGAACAAACAAGAAGCAAGGGCAGGAGGGACCCATCAGCCCTCTGACTCCTATCTTGACGGCTCCTGCTTTAATCTGGCTTTGTCTTTGCAGATCCTGAACTCTGTCCCGGTAAGCAGAGCAGTTTAAATGCTTCTTGTGTCCCATTCTGATTGAAAATGAAGATACCCACCTTGGGCTGTCTGGGCCTGCGGGTTTGCTTTGGACTTGCTACTGAGAAAGGTCTCTATAGGCAGCTCAGCCTCAACAACAGGCATCTCACAAGGGGAAATACTCAGCAGCACATGCTGAGAAACACCACTTTCTCCAAGGAACACATCCTAGGGAAACTTTAACAGCCAACACATCCATCACAGCTAACTAACATCACTGTCAGCTCACAGCCCCACGAACAAGTGTTATGGGCTGCAACCTGTGACCTCTTCCCAATCCAGATTCTCCCTGTGCTCCGTGGCTCCTCCAGACTGCCAAGAGCTCTGTCTTGGCAGCGTTTCCCTGGATGCAGTAACATGGATCAGGTTGGAGGCTCTGCTGATGAGATCCAGCATTGCAGATACACCAGCCCACTGTACCAAACTCCCTGGGCATGCAATTTACTTCATCTTGTAATAATACTTAAATGCAATCTCAACATCCATGGGAAAAGAGATTAGAGATGCTTGTTACAGCTTCACAGCAGACAAGGGGTCCCCTGGAGTCTAAACCTTACAAATTAGTGGGGCTTTCCGCTCAGCAGTTAAGAATACCATTGACCCTGTCCCTTGCAGCAGCTTTCAATCACACCCATCACTCCAGTCACAGCTTTGGATAAACACAACCCTCGTCTTAAGGGCCATCTGTGCAGCAGGACTTAATTTAGATGGGCAGTTTTAAATACATGATCTTCATCTAAGGGAAAGTATTCAGCAGGGGAAGCTCTGAGCAACATTAAATCTGCTCTAATACCTAGTCCTTTCTATTACATTTTTCCCCCTGGAAAAGAACACTGCTACTGAAAAGGCTATCCTTAAAACTGATAATGTCTTTAATGGAAACAAAAGTTCAATGCAACATAATTGGGGTTTCTTGCACATCATCCTTTATAATTTCCAAAGAAAAGGGAGAACAAAAAGAAACCGTAAAGCTAAGTTGAAAAAAACAGGAAAATTCCTGTCTATCCCTTTCCCACACCCCAAGGACGATGTTAATAAAGTCTGCTGAGAAAGACCAATTGGGGTTCTGGCCTTATGCTTAAGTCTCAACCAGCTTCTACTCCACGATTGAAGTTTGAAATCAAAGTTCTTCACATAGACTTTAGCCAGCAAATGGCTGATGCTGCAGGAATGCTCCTCAAACAGCCACAATGGAAAGATTCCAAACCCCACAGAAAACTAACAGTATCTTCTTTAGTCTCAAGCAGCTATCTCCATTGCATGGATAACTCAATACATGTTTCTCTCTAAGCTTCTATAATGCAGAAAGAGTCAGGAAAAGCACGGGAAACACAAAACCATTCTTTATCTGCTGGGAAGGTGAAGGCCACTGCGCTGACATCATTCACACTGGTCCCAAGGTTAACACATGCAGTGTTGCTGATTCTGTGTCAGTTATCACTAGCTGGCACGTTACTCAAGATTAAAAATCGCATTGGAAAGCTGGGCAGGAAGGTCCACACAAAGAGTGAACGATAGGGAAGTGAATAACTGAAAGTAACAACACTCCCCTTAAGTAAATAAATATGGAAACCATATCTTGTGTAGAAGAAATTGTTAGTGAGAATTTAAATGCAGAGGAGCATCCTCCTCGCCTTCTTTTACCCCTACATCTGGTAAATCAGTGAGTTGCACTTGCACAGTTATGTGGAGTTGCCAGTGAGTTGCACTTGCACAGCCTGGCAAAAGTAATAAAGGGATAAAAAGAAGGATGTTTTTCTCTTGGCTCTACCACTCTGTCTCATCCCAAGAACAGGGATGGCCCTGAACCACAGCACCAAAACTATTAGGGCTCAGTCTTAGTTACGGCACAGGCTTCATCTCAGCCTCTTCATATCTCACCTCCCACTTCCAGCTGTTTTCCATCTCCTCTGTTTGGTCCCTGTTGGTAAACACTTGGGGGAAAACTCTATTTAGAGCACAAATGCAAACAAGGACTCTTGCTCTGAGCCTCCAGAAGGCTGCCAGTTTCAAATGGCCTTTTCAGAGCATCCAGAGGAACAACTGCACCCTTACACACAGGAGGAGTAACGCACTTCAGTAATCCACAGCTGCTGCTGCACAACTCAGCTCCTTCACGTGATTACCCAAACAGCCTTTCCTTGCCACGTGCTCCCTTAAGGGCAAGAGATAAGGACATTCCCCACTGCAACACCGCAGCAATACTGCCTGGAAGAAAGGTGCAGTGGAGAGGATGTAAGCATGTCTAGTACTGCATGAGCCATGCAGTTAATGACCAGAAATATCTTCCTGTCTACAAAGCACACTGCAAGTTATCAACACCAGCGAAGGGCACCAGGCAGGATGCTGAACTTTCTCTCCCAGCAGTAAAAAGGTCCCTATCTTAATGGGTCAAACAGACCTGGCACACGTTCATTGCGCATATGAGCTAGATTGTGGTTGTGGAGTAACTAGCCACAGGAAATCATACAGTGTTTTGCTTGAGTCATACAGGGACAGGAAAAGGGGGAACAGCTTTAAACTGATAGAGGGGAGACTGAAATGAGCTCTTAGGCAGAAGCCCTTCCCTGTGAGGGTGCTGAGGCGCTGGTACAGAGTGCCCAGAGAAGCTGTGGCTGCCCCATCCCTGGTAGTGTTCAAGGCCAGGCTGGATGAGGCTTGAAGCAACCTGCTCTAGTGTAAGGTGCCCCTGTCTGTGGCAGGGGGTTGGAACTGGTCCCTTCCAGCACAAACCATTCTGATTCATGAAATGGTACCAACCACACAATCCACTTGAGAACTGTGAACCAGACATGCAGAAACCAAGCTATGGCCTTAGTGACAGGGGTTACACAAAATAGGAAGTTTCACTTTCCTCTTTTCTTAGTTTTAAAGTTCTAATATTAGAAGTTCAGAGTTTCATGAATAAAAATGAGCAGGATGAAAAAAAGTAGGTTCAGATTCTGCCACAATCATGCAAGCCCAGAAAAAGCATCAGAAAAGCATCTGTAGCTTAAGAGAGTTTGTAAAATAGGAATTGATCACAGTAAATATATACATCCAAGACAACGTACACCTAAAGTGAAGGTAAAATTCGTCTACTTCAACCTTCTTAGTAGCAGTCACTCTTCTTGCTTGGGCAGAGGGGAAAGCATAGTGCAACCATGAAGGTACATGAATCTAAGGCTCACGAATCAAAAGCAGGATTGAGAGGAAAAGGAAACAGGATTGCTCCTTCAGAAGAAGGTCCCTGTCTTTTAATATTGATAAAAACTATATACTGTAACAGAGAAAACTGTTATTTGCATCATCAAAGGCTTCTCCTATGACCTTGTGCAAGCACAAATAAAGGAGTGGGTTGCCCTATTTCAGTCCAGTGCGATGATGGATGCAAGGGAATAATCCCTGATTTGAGCCATCCTTTCTCCTTCCAATTGAAAGGAATTGGGTTAATTCAAGGATCATAATGAAAGTAGCCCAATTAAGAAGAGGCAGGAACAACTGACACAGTCCCTGCTTGATTTTGTCCTCTTTCCCACCCTGACTCCTCTGTTTTAAGCCAGCCCATCCAGTTGTGCTGCTGTACAACAACAATAAAAGGGATTGTCACAAAACATTGTCACTGGTGCTGCTCTGACACTCCACCTGCCTCGCAGGAGCTGGATCCAACACATTGACTGCAGCAATAATGAGATCTCAGTGTCTTTAACATGACAGCAGTGTGGAGCAGGATCCAAAGGTCATGCTCCATCTGAAGCACTCAAGGTTGGTCACACTCTTCAGCTGCAGGGACACTCATTAGAGGAGCACCAAGAAGTCAAATGCAGCAGCAGGATAGAGGGCAAGGACAGACTCTAGGTGCTAATGAGCTTTAATGCCAATATTAAGCCTGGTTTATCACAGAACTGACCCTGAGCTCACCTAACAGATGAGCATTATACTCTCTCTATACTCTGGGAGTTAATTTGCACCAACCATTCTCACCTCTCAGTCTGCAGAGCTACTTATTTCAGTCATTTGTATTCAGAAAAATAGTGAAATCCAGTCTGGGGCTGGAGAAAAAAGGGGAATGAAGCAGCAGGCAGAACAGCAATGCTGCATATGAAGATTACCACTGTCCACAGGTTCCCATCTGATAGATTTTCCAGTAGCAAACTATTTCCCCCAGAAGATACACCTCGCTTTTTCAAAGCAAAACCATACAGGTTTTTAATGCTTTTTGTTCCACTTTGCCCCCTCTCTCCTCCCCTTATTGTAATGAGGAGATGAAACCCAGAGCATAGAGACTTTTCCCCTGTTTATTTTGCCGTGTTTCCTAATGTACATAATAGCAAAAGGAATGATGCAGTTTTCATCATGTCTGGTTTCTGCTCATGGCTCTCAGTATGAAATGTAGGAGCACTCATGCATCAGGGCAAGGTGGTACTA
>NDXB01003717.1:0-16551 GCA_002631895.1 Agapornis roseicollis | reverse complement strand
TTGAATTGTTTTTTAAAACCAAATATTTTGTTTTCCTTTTTTTTTTTTTTTTTTTTTTTTTTTTTTTTTTTTTTTACATTTTTATGTTTCAATGTGAAATAAATTCTAGCAGCTCGAAGATTGTCATTATTGACTACCTTTTCCATCCTCTTTATGGTAATATCGTACACAACTATAACGTATTAAGGGTCAGATTCAAAGAGCAAAGGTACCTCTGGGTAGTTCTTCAGTATAAGAAATATTTCTAGTTCTTGGCAGGATTTTGCACAGCAAGCCACTGCAACAGCAGGGTTCCCTTTGCAGCTCCTGTGATCGTGCTGGCTTGTTATCACCCAACATTTACTAGCACTGGGCTTTTATGTAGGCTTTGGTGTGAGATGCAGCCTTCTTTAACTAACCTCATGCCTGAAGAAGCAAGTAATTGCTGAGGCACGTCAGCTATGTATCTCTGATCATATGCTTGTTATTCTTGAGGCTTTCTGTCCAGCTAGGTGCATGAGAAGATCCTCTGTGTTTCTGCAATGTTCCCCACTCTTTACAGAGCAATTAACCTAAATATTAGACTCTGTGTGGGAAACAATTCTTATATCAGAAGTTGATAATTATCAAGCTTAGATGAAGTAAAAACTCCATGTACTGAAGAGAAAAAGTTTTTTGTACAAAGGGCTGCAGGGCAAGGTTTATGTATCTCCACAATAAGCAAAAGTAACTAAAAAAATGCCTTACTTTTTGCTCTGTAGTCTGTTGAACAGCAAGCTGCAAAATTTAGTGAACCATTTAAAGCTCTGCTAGCAAAAAGTCATTGAAAATGGTGTAAAAAACATGTCTAGCTGTCTACAGGACAAGAAAACCTGAAAAAAAAAGATTGACATGTGTGCCCACTAGCACAGAGACGAGACAGAATGGCACTGACTTCATACATACTTAATACAACTGCATAAAGAACAGAGGTTCTGTCAGTAGAGTTGACACTAGGCCATTAGCAGAGGGCAAACCAAAATAATTTTACCTGTGTGTAGCCTTGGGACAATTCTGTGGGAATTCCTGATCTGAGGTCCCTAGAAACATAATTCTAAAGTTGGATCTGCTTTCGAGAGAATCACTTCCTTTTTATCCCAAACTGCATACATATCCAAATCAGAAAATTCAAAAATGCTGTATCTATTAATCAGTTATATCTAGCCTGCTGAGTTCAGAATTAATGTTTTGCACTTTTGGAAATAAGATACTCCCAGCTTTCTGATACATGTAATTATCCAGAAAAAAAGACTAACTTTTAAACATGGCATTTTAAGACACCATAAACATACACTAAGTTCATTTATACTCATAGCAGTCATGGCATATGGAGTATGACTCTGCGTAATGACTCTGCGTAACATTTTAAAAATGTTTCCTTACTTCTAGATTGTGAGATGAAGTTGCATCAACATGGGTTTGGTGAGCTGTACATACAGAGGATATAATTGCTAATGAGGAGTGTGCCTCACAGTAAGTAAATGAAAGCTTTTTAAGAAAGATTTTCATATATGCAAACATGTTTTTGAGCACATATAATGTCTGCCTACATCCACTTCCTCTAAAAATTGCTTCTAGCAAATCTTATAATAGACTACTGGTATTCTAAATCTGCAAAATGTGCATGAAATTCAAGCCGATTGGTTTGGTTTTGGTTTGGGTGTTTGTTTTTTTTTTTTTTCTTTTTCATTATCATTAATGAATAACGAAATGAGTTGGAGATGATAGGAAGAGCAGTCCGTGGCTTACTTTACTGGTTCAGAGTCCCTTCTGTGTTGCTTTGTGCTTGGAGGGATTTTTTTATGCTTATTTATAACCAACTGTTCAGTATCTTATGTACTAGGTAAGCATTTCTGTAAGACACACAGAATAAAATAAACACCGGGTTAGTATATTGGACTTTAGTAAACTAGATGGAAGTCACCTAAATGGAAGATTTACTCTACTGTATGTTTTCCTGAACATCAAAAAACAGCTTATACCTTTTGAGATGTGTTACACTGAATGTTTTAATGCAAGTTTTGTGATAATTAACTATTTTGGGTACTTATCAGTGGTAACATTGCATTGGCTAATCCTTTAAGGTATTCAGTTGGTGTCAGGATAAAACCAGAAATGCTTAGACTGACCTTCACTGTAACTAAAAGCTATTTCCATGAGCTCTCTACTGTGGAGTTATGCATGTTGCAGCAATGTTAATGCAGTAGATCTTGATATAGTTGGATAGAGTCTTGGGTGAGATGGTTTAGTGTGAGGTGTCCCTGCCCATGGCAGGGCAGTTGGAACTAGATGATCTTAAGGTCCTTTCCAACCCTAACTACTCTATGATTCCTTAGTTCAGAATTGCTTGGGGATAATACATATACCTCCTTTCAAAACTTTTCCCAGGCGGAAATAACAATTAAAAAAATGAACTAAAATTTGAAAAAGTACTTGTGTAATACAGCTTTTTATAAAGAAGACCCAAACAAACCTAACCAAAAAAACCACAAAAAATTCACCAAACAAAACTCTAAGAGCCACAAAAAAACCTACACTGAAATATTTAAATTAAAGCAATTCTTATAATTTGGGATTAAAATTCCATTATTTATTTGTGTCTAACAATTTGCCATTCTTTCAAGAACAGTGTGAAATTGAGTCACCAGCTTTGGCAGGGGTGCACACAAAATTTATTATTGCAGCTCTGCTAATTCTTGATTTTACTGTCCAATTTATAGCCAGAACTTTTTAAATCAGTTGCTGTCTCCCTTTTAGAAGACCTTTGTAAGTAAAAGTGATTTGCCTACTTTTCTTTTTTCCCCCTAAAACCAGCAATTGGTAACGTAAGTAGACACCTACCACCAGAAACAGAAAATGGAAAAAAGGGCATTTAGCTCCAAAAAAAAAAAAGCTTTTTTCCTATAATTTAAAATTTTCTTGGACATGTTTCAAATAACAGCAAACTTCTGTAATATATGCTGAAAAATTACAATACTTTTATACATACAAAAATAATTTATATAAAATTAAAATCAGTACTTACTACTAAACTGTTTCCATTTGTTCTTTTTATGCTTTTGTTTATGACTGCATCTTTTAGTGTCTTTAAATTTTAAGAACACTGTGATATGCAGATGTTATCCAACTACTTATTTTTTACTTTTTGACAGCGTATCTTTACTATCAGGATGACCTGATACCTTGATAAGAAAACAAGGTGACTCAATTGGAGTAAAAACCTAAAAAGCGGTGAAGGATGAAAAGAAAATTAATTTGAAGAAAGAAGTCAATACTGCCTTATTGTTGATCTAGGATATCTAATCATAGATCATTAAGTTAGTGAAGCACTTCAATATCACCCTTGTTTTATCCTTATCCATCTAGAATTTCCTTCATATATTGGGGAATTTAAAAGGGGTGTATGAAAGGCTAATAGAGCAAGACAGCATAAAACTGGGTTAATCAGAGCAGAAACTCTGAAGGTCTAAGCTGAGGAGCTTTCTAGACAAGCAGGTATTAGCAGGTGCCTGACAGCAAGCCAGGCCTTTTCACACTTTGAAGTTTCTACACCAGTATACTTAGAGTTTCCCTTTTCCAGATGTGTTTGCTAGTTTGGGGGGATTTGATCCTGAGTATGAATCATACTGCTCTTTAACAAATATGAGAGAGCTTACTTGACAGAAATCTTTAGTAAAGCAGCAGTTAAATTGGACAGCAGGAGAAAGTGCTGAAGTTTTCGAAAGACGGTAGATACAGTCCTCTCTTTTTGGAATCTATTTTCAACTTTTCCAGAAAAATGCTGTGATACAGAAATTCTGTTTCAGTTAGGATGTAGAATTTTTCTTATTTGGTATACAGATGGTGATAATAAAAGCTCTTCAGAATATTATTACATGTTTTTTAAGATGATCTGTGTTTTATGAGAAAAAAATGGATTTCACCCAACTGCACTAGAAAATAATCAAATAAATTCTGATATCATACAAAAATGTCCCAGAAAAATGTATAGAACATGCTAAATATGCCAAAAAGTGTAAAGAATGCTAAGATTATTCATATCTGCTCTGGAAAGTGTTTTTTCTAGTTATCATAGGACTGATTTTACTAAGCTGTACAGCTGCACCTAAACTCTAAATTGCAACAGTATGTTTTGTCCTCTCCTTACTTTCAGAGACATTACAGTAACCTGAATGTTTCATACTCAGTAAAGAATAATCATTTTCTTAAAAGATATGGTTCACATTTTAAATTTTTCTCAAGTTTTGATTGAACCAGTGTGATTTCTGCTGAAAACTGAGGCAGGGGAGTGGAAAAAAATTAAAGCTAAAGTTTGTGATTCCCTTATCCAAAAGGACATATAGAGCTTTTTGATAAATATCAGATCTACCTTTCCTAGATTTCTGGATTGTTTCATGATGAATATACCTCATTTGAAGAAAACAGATTTTCCCCTAAAGAAGACCACATTCTACAAAATTGGATAAATTTCTTGCAGAAAATTAGACTGTTCCACAACAGAAACTGTTAAATTTCTGAGTAAAACTTTCAATCATAAAATAATAATAATAACATGAAGTGTAAGGGTGACATAAGCCTTTTTAGTGTAAAGATAAAGTGTAGATTAAGTGGTCTGCGATAGTTTTATGTTTCAGTGAAAAATATTAGTTCACAGGCAATTGGAAGCTTTTATGGGCTGGCTAGCTGCTGCAAATTAAACAAAAGGAAGTCCCGTAGAAATTTCTCTTGTTATCAATATCTTTGCAGGGATGATGATTACACCATGTCCATGAACACAAGCCACAAGGTCTAGAGGACACAGTGAGCAGGAGCAGGTTATAAATGCTAAACAAAGGCTCTCTGTCTGTCTCAGATTTCACTTGAGTGAGCATCAGTTATAATGTAGAAAGTAATAATTTAAAAGTTAAGCATAAATCGTTACCAAAACACAAGCAGAAGCTTATACCTGAAACAAATGGAGTTTACAGAGACAATTTCAAAGTACTAGCAGTCTGTTTTAAACTGACACAGTTCAGTTCATTAAGTTTCAGTGCATTAAGAGCTTGTACAAACATGGAAGTGCTAAACTGAAACATGAGATATGATTTTTGGATTCCTGTCAGCTGAGCCTAGAAATGAAGTAACTTGAGTCTTTATTAAATGTATGAAATCTCAAGGGTTGTTTGGTAGGATGAGGTAAGACTCCATTCCTTGGCAGCATGCTTGAGACATTAGGTTTTATCATCAAGCACAAAAACTAAAACAGGATGTAAGTATGTAGTACTCATCAACCTGAAGTAGTATTTGAGAAAGAAGGTGTAATGTGTTAGTAGCCAAAAGAGGAATGTAAAAAGAAACTAAGAGCTGAGGCAAGTTATGAAATTGCTTCTTTCAGCGCTGTGTCAGTGAATGGCAATGTGCACATGGACTCACACCTGGCTGTAAAACTTCTTACCATGAAGTATTAAGTATGACTGCTGAAGTACTGATATAGGAAATCTTGAATAAACTCTGAAGTGAAATCACGTTACTTCATTCTTTATCCAATTGGAGGAACAGAGACATGTATAGATTTGTTTCTGATGAATGACTGTGATCACAGGAGTTCCAAAATGGTCAACTGAGGAGACTGAAAATGTTTCTTTACTAATTATTTATGGTTACTTTTTGCAAAGATCATGCGATTCCTAAGATAGCAAAAATGTACTGAATTAAGAGCTTCTCTTGGTTTTGTTTTTGTTATAAAAATCCACTAATAAAAATTACGAACAGTTCATTTTTCCCAAGTTTTGCCCAGTATAACCATTTCCTTTAATACTGCATATGCAGTGACATTTTGCTGGTCTTGCAATGTGACCTGACCTGTGAATTAGTATTCATTAGTGGTTGAGACAAATTTCAAGTGTAGTATTAGTCCCATATGCTTTCCGATATCCTTTTTTCAGGTCATACGGTAGCCAACTGATTTATAGGATTCTGTCATGCTCTAGAACACCTTCGCCAAGGTCTTCTGAATGATGTATTTTTAATTTACCAGTTCTTCGGTTGCAGAAGTCTTGCACTGACATGTAAGACATTTTGAGCTTTTTAATTATATATTTTAGATCATTTGAAGTAGTAGTTCCTTCCAAGCAAAGTATCTTAAAGGCTATGATTTCTAGCATTGACATAAATAAATACTTGTTTAGGCCAAAACAGAGCACTTCTAGAAACTCTTGCCCTAACATCAACATATTGAATAACCATATAAATGTTTGTATTTTAGGATAAAAACAATTTTATATCACACTGGATTTTTTTCCCACTGAATGTTTTTATTTGTTCTCATATCTCTGTTTTTCAAGTACTTGAAACACAATTAACAGTAGTTAAATATTTATGGTCCTTTTCTGTTGTATTTTAGAATCTACTGCATCTATTGAATCTAAAATTGATATTTTCTTAAAAAGCAGATGTTTTGCTAAATGTTAGAAGTGTGGTTTTTTCTTTTTTTCCTCTTAAAGTATATCTAAATCATACATCTATTGACTATTTTCTTGAAATTTTCTATGGAAGACGCAGGACAAATAAAGTCTAATCAAGCTGTCATATTTATTAAATGTTTGACAGTGGTTGTTGAGTGCCTAAATTTTTATTAACTGCACATGTTTTGAAATCTTTGCTAAGTTTTTTTTTTTCTCACTCAAGAGATGTTCTTCTGTGATAGAGTAGGTTGCTTGTAATATCTAATTGAGAAATACAGAATTCAAGCTGTGTGTAGGTGATATGTGAATTTTTCACTCCTGCTGACAACCACATCGGCCTGTGTGTAATTCTTTAAACTTATTCAAACTCATGCTGTTTATGCTTTTAATTAATTGAATTAAAACATCATTTTAAACAGTTAATCATTCCATTAGGCAGGATTCTGTTTGCCTATTCTGTGCTCAATCCACCACAAAACAAGCACAGATTTCTTATCCACAAGAGATAAGAAGACTGGTTCCTCAGTCTCTCAGTCTTCCAGACTCTCTGGTTTGCTAGCTTGAGGAAAGAATCTTGCAGAGGAGCTCTGTGCTTTCTTGCAGAGGAGACTGAAGGTGTGCTTTAGCAGAAGTGTATCTGTGAGACTATGAAGACTGTTTTTTGTTTTTGTTTTTTTTTAACTAGATGGGACTGTCGACCCATGAGTTCACAATGAACTAGCTAAGAAGACTTACACACTGCTGCTTTCTAAATGGACCCGTAGCATGAAGCTCCATTGCATTGTGTTTCCCTGTGGAAGCCTTCAGAAGTGTGCTACCAGCCTGGAAGATAATGTTTTCACAATATGTCATATTTAATTATTTTATTTGCTTAAAAGATAAAAAGAAAAAAAGTACATATAGTCACATTCTTGGATCAAGAATTCTTTGGGCTATTAAGTCCTGAAGCCTACAAATTAGAAACATTTTTAAAAAAATGCGAAAAATCTTAATCACTATTTGAAAACTTTTGAGAAAGGAAGTTCTCTGACAACTTGAAATTACCTTCACAACTCCTGACCAGAGTTGATAGTAAACTAGGATTTTTCAGCTTGTATTTACTGATTAGGTTTATTATTATTAATATATTTACCAACAGTACAGAAAAAGTAGACTGTTCTCTTCCTTCTTCCATTATATTTTCACCCTTACCATTTGGTTTCTTCCAGTTTAACCTGCCTTTATCTGTGGCTTCTGCACAAAGCTGAGTTTTTACCACAATTGTTGTACTTTACTAAATAACTTCATTAGAATTTTATAATAGAATAATAGAATCAACTGAGTTGGAAAAGACCTTTAAGATCATCGAGTCCAACCATTACCCCAGGACTATCAAGACCACCACTAAATCATATCACTGAGGGCCTCATCTACACAGTTTTTGAACACTTCCAGAGACAGTGATTCCACCACTTTCCTGGGAAGGCTGTTCCAATACCTGTCAACCTTTTTGGTGAAGAAATTTTACCTAATATTCAAATTGAACCTCCCCTGGTGCAACTTGAGACTGTTACCTCTTGTCCTATTGCTTTTTACTTGGGAAAAGGGACCAACCCCCACCTCACTACAACCTCCTTTCAGGTAGTTATAGCGAGTGATAAGGTCCCCCTGAGCCTTCTCTTCTCCAAAGTAAACAACCCCAGTTCCTTCAGCCATTCCTCATCATATCTGTGCTCCAAACCCTTTATCAGCTTTTCTCCCCTTCTCTGGACCTGCTCCAGCACCTCAATATCTGTCTTGTAGTGAGGGGCCCAGAACTGAACACAGTATTTGAGATGCAGCCTCACTGGGGGCAGAACTACAGGAGCAACAATAGCAGACTGTCTTTTTGATCTCATGGCAGAGTCAGGCAAAGACAGTGATGGTGAAGGAGCAGAAGGTTCTGCCCCCCTGTGCTTGTGAGCCAGCATGAAGTTTTATAGTTTCAGAAATAACTCACCACAGGCTCAATGAAGTGGCAGCAACTTTATCATTGTTTGTAGCACAGTCCCACAAATTAATACCAATTTGTCCCAGATCTCAGGGGTATAAATATTAGCAAAATTAAGAGATGAATCGACTTTTGATTCCCAGAGAAGGATATGTTTCAATTCTTCCTTGTCAACTTTTTTCCCATACCGCTTAAGAATCATAGTGAAAACTTCAAGAACATTTCCCTGCTCTTTTGTTAAAGCAGACCCCATAGTTCTCAGCCGCTTATCCCTGTGCTGAGAGAGGCAATCTGTACAGTTTGTATTCACTTCCTTTCAGCATACACCTTTGCTTACATTCAGCAAGCAGTTCGGCTGAGCCACGCCACTGGATCAACAACTAGTCGGTTTTCATGCTTCACATGGTGAGCGCCATTTGTGGCATTTCATGACACAGACTCAAGCTGATGCAGAGACTCATATCCTTGTTTATTACCACCAAGCCCTTTTTATCCCCTTGTTCGGTACTTTCCCAACCTGCGCATGCATACAACGTTCAGTCTTACTGGCCACTGTGAAACTCTCCAGACAAATAGTCCAATCACAGTGTTGCAGACCCTTTCACAACCCCCACATCCTCTGGCTTTCAACTGAGATTCCTGCCACAACTACATCCTGGCCCATCCTTCCAAGGCTTGCTCTTTGACCTTCTCTGTCCTTCAAACTACCAACTCATCGCCCCAGGGCTTGCCAAGCACCAAAGCCTCAGAGCTCATTCCCAAAACTGTTCGCCTTCACTCCTCACACTCTGTGAATTGTTATTCTAAAAAATTCTGTTGCTATGGCTACTTGAGTAGTTTTAAAGGTGATCTCCTTCTTATTAAAGTATTTTTAGAACTTTAGTTACTGTAACAACAAGATACACTTAAAAAGTCAACTTCATCAAGTTAGGCTTTTCTTGCAAAGAAAATCCCATCATTTTCTTTTTTTTTCCTAATGAAGAACTTCTAGCAACTAAATGATGGAAAGGAGAAAAGAAACAACCTTCAGAAACATGTTTCACATATTTGTCTCCCCTCAACAACTTTAGTCCAAACAGCAGCAAATAATTTATACTGATAAATTCACATGGCATTTCATGGCACGGACTCAAGTTGATGAGGAGACTCAAATCCAACTTTATTACAATCAAGCCCTTTTATCCCCCTGTTCAATACTTTCCCCACCTGCAAACTGCCTCGACCCGCTCTGTTTGCCCTCTCTGTTCGCCCGCTCTGTTCGCCGCGCTCCTGGTCGCTCGCACTCCCTGGGCAGGCTTTTAACCACTCACAGCTGTTGCTGAGCCTCCTGGCTCCGCCCCCGGTGAGTCAGCTGACCGAGTGAGCTGAGCTGGTGGCTCCTGAGCAAGTCCTATCGAGGACTTGAGGCTCCCTCAGTGGCTGTTGGCGCTCTGAGGTGAGGCTCCTGGACACTAATCTCCCCCCACTCTGCTTCAGTGTTGCAGGCATCCTCTCTCAAGCTGTTGAATCTCTAATTGTGCCTTTTCTTTCCTCCTTTATAGGTGTCTTAACTTTGCTATGCATTTTGCATCCTTCTTGTCCTGTTTTAATTCCTTTTTTTCTTTTTTAATTCACCAGAATAAATTTCCCAGAGTTGTAGATAATAATGTATAATGGAGAATTGGATGACACAACATATTCAGATATTTTTCAGATTGTTTTGGCAAAATCTTTACAAATACCTATTTATGAAGTTAAACTATTGTCATATAAAAGACAAATGTTACCCTAAAACTGATTAAAATAAAGCAGAACAAAACATTAGAATAATTATTTTAGCTAATATTTATCCTTAGTTTAGCTAAGAATGTCATTAATGATACCAAATGGTATCAAAGCTAATATTTTGCCAGGTTGTAGATGGTTTAAATGTTCCATTTGACTAAATTAATAGCAATATTATTAAAAGAAGAAATGTTTCTAGTATCATCTACTTTTTGTAAGCTCAGCCTGTATTTCATTCAGTTTCACCTTGAAATATATGTTTCTCATCTTTCATTATCTGAGCTTAGTAACAGTTAGCCTGCTATTCTTGGGTATATTCACAACCATTTCTTTCAGCATAATTTTTTCTACTGAGCTATTGGCTGATAACATTTAAATGTTTATTCACTAAACTCATACATCTGTGGAATTTTTCATCATGAACCTGTGGCCCATATTCTGTTCTTATTTACGTTTTAAAGTCCTTGATTCAGAATGATTCTGAGGTATAAATCATGGTTTAGCCTTAACTACCACACAGTTTTATTGCTGCAAAGTATCATATATAGCAGTGTATTATCAGCAAATACTAATTTCCATTCCAGTCAATGGAAATTGGTTGCTCAGTTTTACCAAAATATTTGTGGTGTCTCTAGTGTGAACTTTGGCTGAAGTCCCCATGAAACCAGCAGCTTTTACACTTTCTATAGCTTTCCCATATTGGGTTTTCATTTTTTCTTTTTTCCTGGTCTATGTCAGAATATCAATATTCTGTCCTGCTGTTAACTTTTTCCTATTTGTGTCATTTCTGTATTTCATATCTCATTCCCAATTCCATTGACTGTAGTACTATTATTTTGTCTTTGGAGAACCAAACTATATGTTTCACAGAACTCATCTTTAGTTTGAGTATGGTCATGTTCAAGTCAGTACTTCCTATCTTTCCACAGGCTATCCTCATCTTCCTTATATGTTGCGGTGTTTATTCTTCCCTAGTCTGTTGTTGAATTTATGATTTTCATTTGTTCAGAGATAGATATTTTACCTTTAGTTAAGGAAATTAATGTTTTCTCCCTTCGTTTTACTCTTCTCTTGACTTTTATTTTGTATACCTGCAGTTTCATTTCTTTATGCTATGAGACTCCATATTTAATGAATTTCTATTGTCTTTGCTTCTATATCTACTATTAAGCATCATAATAATTATCCCTATATATGTGCTTTCTGAGGTACTTCTAGACGAGTAAAGAAAAATTGTCTTGCCCAAATACGAAAATATAGTGCTGCTTTTTTTATTCCGCCTACTAACAACCTGCCAATCACTATATTTAGAATTATAATCCCAATGTGGTCATATAACTGTATGCAGAGAAGGGGCAGCTGCAGTTTTTGAAATAGGCACATGAAAGATAAAATACTTTAAAATAAGAGGAGAAAGAGACTAAGGAGGCACAGGAATATGACTATTTAATTTGGCAAGTAGATTATATGTGATTCACAGCCATCATGCACTTTAAAGTATATTTTTTATTTAGAATGTTCTTAAGTACTGCTGGCACCTGATAAAAACCTTCCCATTCTTTTTACAAGGAGAGAATTGTCAAAGAAAAGAAAGAGGAGAAAGGAAATTAATAGAACAGAGCATAAGAGAAAATGATCAGAGCATTGAGATGCAAGCTCTGTAGTATAAGAGAGGAAGGGAGATGAAAATATGAGAATGACTGATAATTTCCAAAGTAATGTACCTCACGGGGATCTTCTGAGTTTAGGATACTAATAAGACTACTGTCAAAATCTTTGAAATGGGAAGGATCTGCAGGATTTAGGAAAAGTAACAGATATGCCAATACAAATAAAAAAGAGGAGGTAATGCTAAAGAAATTCTAAAAATTGTTGGTATTTAAAAATTAACATGTTATCAAGCTTGCTGTACATAAAAGATATGCATATACAAGGAATACATATTCAGTTTATAAGTATATTGCTTAATGTTCCAAAGAGAAAGGAGAATCATTCTGAGATTTCCATGTTTTATTTTCAGCTGTGAAATAACCAAGCACATCCCATGGTCACTAATTTAATCTTCATTGCAGGTACTGAGAAACATCAACAGTCACTTCAAAGAGATTTTGTGTGCACAGCACTTTGTTTTCCAGTAGGCAAATAAAAAGTCTGGTCTCTGTAAGCAGCTTCATTGCTGCTTAACTCTAGGGTGGCCTTCTCAGAATATGTCAGTAAAAGGATTTACAAATGTCCTGTGGTCCATTAAGCAGGTGTTAGATACAGAGATGCATTGCTATCCTGCAGTGCTGCAAAGTCACTAACTTCTTTGTACTGATCATTTAGCACAGATAGCTATCAACATGCTGTCTCATATGAGAGTTATTGCAAGGAAGCAATAGAACAGAAAGTTATCTGCAATTGAGGCAATTTTACTCATGTAATAATTAAGGACAAGGTTTACACGAGCCTGCACTGTCTCAAGGCTTCTAGAAAATGTCCATTTGATTGTCAACAACTATAAGAACTGAAACAATTTGCAGAAGATGAGTAGTATACTCATCTTCTTCCAAAATAAGGACCCATATCACAGTTAAAATGAGAAATAATAATTTGTCAAAGTCAAGAGACTCAAAGACACATGTGCTGTTGGCTTTACCACATTAACAGTGTGTTTGAATCTAAAGTATAATTTAACCCTTATTAATCTGCAGGATTTGAAATACAGTTGTATGAAATACTAAATATATGCAAAATAAACACTTGTCTGTGGGAGATTGGCTGATTGACCAGGGTCATTCCCTGTTTGTAAGTAAATAACACGGTATTTGGACAGAAGTAAAGCCTGAGGCCTACTTTGGCCAAGGAAACTGTGAAAACTGTGAACCAAGAGATATGACCGTCAGTAACCTTGTGTTTGTGCTCAGTGTGGAATTCCCCTTCTGCCCGCTTGTACCAGTTTAGACCAGCTAATAGATACATTGAACAATGGACAAGAGAATCCTACGTGTTTTCACGCAAAAAGTGTCAAACCAATAGAAATATGTATTTAGGCGCGTGGACAGTGCATGAACAAGGTGTTTAACCAATCTGCTTTTGCATGATCGCATGGTCAGCTATTATAACCCTATATAAACCTGTGTTTTGCTACTAATAAACGGAGTTTGCTCTACCACTCATATTGAGTCGACTGGCATTCTTCCCCTACGGCGATCCTGCTCTTCTTCAACCTGCTCTTCTTCTACTCAGCAAGACCGTGCACAGCAACTCTACTTTTTCCAGCTTTTCTACCCTTTTATTCTTCAACACTTGTCATTAAAAAAAACATTACAGTCAGTTGTGTAATCCTCTGATAGCAAGTTAAAGTCTTAAGAAAAAAGAATAGGAATGATTCACATAAAGAAGATTCCTTATCCCCTGAAGTTCCTTACTAACTTCTGTCCGTCAGAGGTTTAGCAGTTTTCAGAGCTGAGTATTTTCATCAGGAACTTATCATACTATAAGTCCTGGTGAAACTCTCTTCCATGAATGTGTTTAATTCCACTTAAAGGCATTTATACTGGAAGCCCCCACAGTATCCTAAACTCCATGATGCAACTAGTTAGCATGTGGAAAAGTATATCTTTCTGTTTCATTTTAATCCACTGTTTGCTCATTACATGCATACTGCTTGAGTTAAGAGGAATAATAGATAGACTTCTATTCAGCTTTTTCATATCATGTATGATATTTTTTAGGCCTCCATTACAGTTTCTTTTGAAGCTTCTGTATATTTTCCAGATTGACACGCATGATGTATTTACTATCCCCTAACATGGCTTTATGACTAATTTAAGATGAATTGCTATGCATGTGTAATTAGTATTGCCTTTCTAAATATCTCTTATATTACTTTTATCAGTTTTGAATTACCCCTGCTATTTCATTATCAAATTACTTTTTAAAGCCAACATTACACTGATTAACTTGAATAATTTGGTAGCAGCATTGACTTTTGTCAACTATTTTCCCATCTCTTTTGTGAGATCATAGTGTCTTCACATCACGGTCCATAGCACAGATGTATGTTACTGATTTTCTTTCGTTAGAAAACTAATGGCTTACTCCTGTCTTCGTTTCTTACCTTCAAAATATATTAATCATAAAAAGGCCATGCCTCTTCTTTTTTGTTTCTATCAAAGTCTTTGGTGAAGGGCAGTGTCCAAAATTTTTTGGAAACATGTGTGTGCAATGGCATCATGGTCATCTTCACCTGAATGCTCTCTGACAATTTCTGAGAACTCTGAAGTGTTTCTGATGCATCATTTCCTTCATTTCCTGCATTAAACCACTCTCAGTGTATGGTATATATGGTACATATCTATGGGATGCATCTACGCCTAGTATTTCAGTTCAGAGCAGGATACACTTGTCAGGTCCATCTCCTCTATATTCCTAATTAGAATCACAGAATTATTAAAACAGGAAGAGACCTGAGGAGGTCACTGATTCAACCTCCTGCTCAGGAGGTTTAGCTGTGGAGATAAACCAAGGTTTTCAGTATTTAGTCCAGTCTGATCTTGAAAACCTTCCAGGATGGAGAGTGCATCATGTCTTTGGTCAAGCTCTTCGAGTTCTTTATAGTGAAAAAGTTTCCCTTAGCTTCTTGTGTTTCAAATAATGGCCATGGTCACCAGTTCTCTTGTCCCACACCACTGTGAAAAGTCTGAATCCATCTTGAAATATTCTGCATAGGTACTGGATGACCCCTTGAAGCTGAAGAGATAAATGTTTGTTCTCTGCTCATGGGGAGATCCAGACATTTGATCACGTATAATTAGATTGATCAGGTGTGGTTTATTGTTGTTTGATCCATGATGATTGTTTCTAGGAATGTTTCCTCATGTTGAAATTCAGCAAGGCCAGTGTTGTTTAATATTGATGATCTGGATGAGGGAATCAAGTGCACCCTCAATAAATCTCCAGATGTTACCAAGTTGGCTGGCACTGTTGATCTGCTGAAGGATAGGGAGGCTTTGCAGAGGAATCTGGACAGGCTGTATGGATGGTCTGTGGCCAATGGTATGAAGATCCGGGTCCTGCACTTGGACCATGACAACCCCATGCAATGCTACAGGCTAGGGGAAGAGTGGCTGGAAAGCTGCTCACCAGAAAAGGACCTGATTGGTTGATGGCTGCTGAATACGATCCCGCTTGTGACCAGGCAGCCAAGAAGACCAGCTGCATTCTGGCCTGTGTCAGAAATTGCATAGCTGGGAGAACTAGATATCATGGTTCAAATTCAGCCAGCAACTAAGTCCCACACAGTCCCTTGAAATTTTGATTCAGGTATTCAAGGACTGCTTATGCTACAAATCCACTTCTACCAGGCACTTCAACTTGCTAATATAAATGTCGCACATGTGCCTATGCAATATATCATTCATTATATACTCCAGAATTTACCTGGAGAACAAGAAAACTTAGGAATCTGTGGTTCTCTACGTCACCTTTGTACTTCCTTTTAAAAACTGCAATTGCATTGGTCACTTTCTGTCTTCCCATTACTAAGGCTATTTCAAGCAATACATTATATTCCACAGTTAGTAGTTCAGCAGTTCTGTGTATGAGTTCCTTTAGAGATTCTGGATGGTAACCATATGATTCTTGCAATGTAATACTTGATTTTGTTAGTCTGCTTTAAAATGTCTTCTACTGACTGATTGGTTTCAGAAAATTCCTCAGATGTATCTGTTGTAAAATGTCTCTGGGATCAGTGTATTGTGTCCCCTCAGTGGTGGTCACTGAGACAAAGAAATGTATTGCTTCTGCGGCACAGCTTTGTATTTCAGAATGATCCTTCTACATCTTAATCATCTGTAAACCTCATTGACTCTCTGGAAGATAATCCTGCTACTGATGGAATTAAAAAGTTTTTACTACTGTTTTTCAGGTCCATGCCAAGTTGTTCGTCAAAGTAATTTTTTGGCTTGTCTTTTTGCAGTTTGTCATATAAAGAATTTACTTTTCTTTCTATTTCTTTTCTGTGGGTACAATCTTAATTTTTTTAAATGTACCCTTCTTATTTTGAATAATTAACTACTGAGCTACACCGTCACGTTTTTTCTGTCATTTTAGAGACTTTTCTAGAAAAGTAGTATATGCTTACTTTGGGTTTTAAATACTACAACTTGAAACAATTGCTATGCTGCATGTAATTTCTGTTCTACCCTATTAGTGAACCTGTTTTTTGATTTACAAGTTTTCTCATTTTTATATAGTTTCACCTAAGGAAGTTCTGTAACTGTAATTTGCTTCTTGTTGCATTTAGCTTTTCATTCAGTCTCACCTCTGTGCCTGGCAAAATCTTGGAGCAGATTCTCCTGGAAGGCATGCTAA